>JBBMKB010093175.1:0-11074 GCA_037833945.1 Alaria marginata
ACCCAACCCAACCCAACCCAACCCAACCCAACCCAACCCAACCCAACCCAACCCAATCCAACCCAACCCAATCCAACCCAACCCAACCCAACCCAGCCTAGCTTAACCCAAACCAACCCAACCGAACCCAACCCAGCCTAGCTTAACCCAACCCGACTAGACGATCAAATACTGTTACTCAAGTGATAGTACTGTATTAACCAGTGCACACTTGGAGGAGTTGAATGCATATAAATAATGTTAGGAGTAGTAGTAGCAGTAGAAATTATAGCAGTAACAGCAGGATGAGTAGTATCGGTAGTAGTAGTAGTAGTAGTAGTAGTAGTAGATGTAGTAGGAGTAGTAGCAGTTGTAGTATTAGTTGTAGTTGCAGTTGTAGTCGTGGTAGTAGTAGGAGTAGTGGTGGTGGGAGTAGTTTTACATTTTGATGACGTATTAGTTGAACCCCTTAAGACCTGCACCCGCGTTTTTGACGACATTCCGCTTGAAATTAGTGGCGGCACATATTCGTAGTTTGAAAAAGATAAGCCCCCTCGAGTTCCATTCACTTAGTTTGGGTAAACCCCTTGCATGTTGACGATAGATTCGTGTTCTACAGCAGGACTCGGGTCATTTATATTACTCAAATACATAACTTTTATAACTATTTGTTTTGCTTTCAGCAATGTCGCTGTATTTATACAAGGAACAGCCAACTTTCAAACATAAGAATTGCCTTTCCGGTAACAATGAAAGTTGTTATTTGTTTCCCGCATCTGTTCCAACTTGCGATTAATGATACTATTCATTTTTTGTGGCAGTAATAAGCAATTTCCAGTTTCAATGCAGTAACACCAGTCACGTCAGAACAGTAATGTCAACGCAAACATTCTACCCCGTCTCGTTCAGTGTGCTGCACCCCTACCTGTCTTTGTCCTTGTGTATTGCTGCTGCGCTGGTAAATTCTTCGATGTTTAATGTGTCTGTTGTAGTTGATCGACATGATTGCATCCTTCACACATATTATACCTGGTAGTGATTCTTGCCCTCCGACAATATGCGGCATGAACGCTATCATTGAACACTCAAAACACTCACAAAATCAAGAAAACCATGGATGCAAAAATAAGACCTTTGGACAAAATATAGTTTTTTTCTTTGCCTACTTCACTTACCTAGATTACTCAATTAGTTGTATTTTCTCCGTCGTTTCAGACACGCGCTCCTTATGTTATATTGTCAAGTCTTAGGCCGAATCTAACCTCTCTCACAGCGCATAGGTGCGGGTCTGTCACCTCCCCCTTCCCTGTCCTTTCTCCGTTCCTGGCGGTCATTACCACGGAGTCTGAAGCGCGAAACCACCCTCGAAATGGAAACCTGTGTTGTCACCGAGATGATTTGCAGGAGGCGTTTTTTCACGATCCTGGTTCTTGATATCGTCCCACCATACATCCCCCCCCCGACGCTGGCTGCCAGTTGGTCGAAGAATTAGCTGCCCTCTACCCCTAGAGGCCGAAACCTTCGCATCTCAAAAGTGGCAAGTTTCTGGGCCCGTTCGTCAAAGGACACATGTCCTATACGAACGTGGTGTTGATGCTTGTGCGCCTCGAAGGTAGAGGCAGCTGATCCAACGTGATCAGCACTGCCTCCTCGCTAGTGTATCTGCGCGTGAACATCAGCATGGGGGAAGTCTACCAAAAGATACTTGTCTCTATACTCCCTGTTTAGAGCGTAGTGGAGACCTTCTATCGTAAATACTATGTCCGTCCGCAGCTCCGGTTTGCAGTGAATGGTTCGCCTCTCTCCACCGAGTGTCGATTCCCCAGCCGCTTCAACGTGCGGGAGACCGCCTGGTCAAGCGGCTGATTCTGACTAACTTGCGCCCCTGATCCAGGACAGATGCGTGCATGGCGGGTGTGCATTTCGGCCCCACCGTGGCGAGGGCAACTCACCGCAACATGCTCCTCGATCCCAAAGGAATGCCTCCCTTAGCACATAAACCTTTCGTCTGGTATTACACGGTTGGCCTCGGGCGAAGCCATGCCGTGGCTCCTGCCCCTTGTAGACTCCTATAGCGAGCGTTATCGACTGTCTCGGTCGCGCTCTCCCTTAGCGGGTCATTTGGCCCGGGGGGACGTGCCGTCTCCAGTAGCTCTTTCAGCGAAGCAGTGAATGCAGCGTGCCAACCTTGGTTCCGGAGCTTGCCCAGCTTCGGTTGGGCTTTCCAGGAATTTGTGGTTACGGCGTCGTGAGCGGCCAGTCTGTCGGCGTCTGGAGGCTTTGAGGCCAGGCCCCTCTCTGACTCCATTCCATCAAAATAATGTGGAACGATGCTTGCCGTCGCTTCTTTCGTTACCTCAAATGTGTCTCGCATCGGCGACGAAGTCCCTCTTAGCCCAGTAAGAATGCGTGATGCCGAGAGTCCCCTCCTCTTTTTTCCTCCTAGCGGGCCTATAAGGTCTGGTAAAAAACCTCCGGTAGGATTCTCACATGGCCCCCCATAGAGGCAGACATTTGCCTCGCTTCCGTCGACGGCAGCCGCAACTCTCCACCCTCCGTATGAAGGAGTGGTAAGGCCTGCTGGTATGAATTCAAGGTCACCTGACGATGCAGGCACCCCTCATCAGCAGATTACTTTGCTTCCGTCGTTCCGAGTGGCTGGAGGAGTTTTGCGTATGCCCACTGCGCGCCGTCGTCTGCTCCTCTACAAGCTTCGAGGGACAGCCCCAACTCCACAGCCCTATCGAGATAGCTTGTGATTTCTGCCTGAGGGATTCGACGGCGATGGGGTCCGTTGCTTGTTTGTCGGGCATGTATATAAGGCAGCGCGCAAGGCGGTTGGCGCCTCCGTCCCTCACTGCCTCCACTGCTCGCCCTCGCACGTATGGTTCCGGGTCGATCGTGACACCCATCACTGTCACCCCTCCTTCTCCTGCGATGCGGACGTCATCGCTTTCCGGGAATTAAATTTTATTCACCGTCCAGGCGTGCCCTTTGGGTGATAGTGCCTTTGGTATGGCGCGGTTGCCGGTAATCCCGAGATGTCATCTAGCTCTCCCAGGAAGAAGGCATATGCTCTAACCGTGTTGACCGTGACTTCCATAACGCCTAGACAGATATCGTTCGTGTGTACACGAGTGGGTTTCACCTGTTCTCCCTCGAATTCCTGTCGGAATCACCTTGCCCCAGGTGCAACACCAAGCAGAACATTGCCGGCCCTATACGGTCCTCTTTGCTTGACACCGCTGGAGCAAGCGATCGTCCTGGTCTCCCCTGAGTTTGTCCGGGAAAGCGCGTCGGCGGGTAGTACGCCGTACCACTTGGCCACTATCGGGTTGAGCACTAACACGCAGTTTGTCACCTGTTCTAGAACCGCCGTGAGTTGGACGGTGTTCAAGGCGTTGGAGCTCGTTCGCCCTCAAATTTCACATGCCCCACTCCGCCAGGAACGGCAACCTCACACTTCCTCACTTCTCGGCTTTCCACCTCCAACCGTGATCGCCACTGTCTCTTAGACTCTGCGGTTATGAGTTTCCTCCATGACATGCCCACGCAAACCGGCCAGCGCTTTACCCCCAACAAAGCGACGCTCGACCGTAAAAGGAGCTGCAAGAATTTTAGTGGGAACGCGTCCGGCTCGTAGACAACTCCCCGCCAGAAACCTGTCATGGGTCATCCAAACGTCTCCCTCTCGACATCGGTGTGGACGATAGATTGCAAGTGAGCGAATCGTTTATCCTTGTTTTCGGGACCTGAGAGGGCCCTGCGGGAGCCAATTACAACACAACGCACGTTGGACACACACTGCACGCCATGGAGCCACAGGGGAGTGTTTCTATCTTCCTAGTTGCCGTCGCTTGTTAGCACTGCAGCCGCCGCCGTCGAAGACACGGCAGCATGATCTTCGGGGAGGAACCTGGGCACAACTGTGTTCCACGTCTCCTCGTTTCCCGCTGGTCGTGGCGCTACCAGGTAGTTGCGTACTGGCATCTTCACCGTCACGGGGTGACAACAGGCCGACGACGTTTGTTCAAGCTTCATCTCCTTCGAAAACTTATGAACGGCATGCCGTTGTGTCAAGTCCCGTTCCCATATGAACACTATCAGCCATGGGAGCAGGAGTACTATGATCCCGCTCTTTACCAACGCAAACCTCTGTCGACGCTTGATTCAACCTTCCGGTGAGTGGAGCGGAGCTGTTATAAAATATTAAGCCCTAAGTGCCCGCAGGAGAGAGATTTGTGTCATCGAGTGTTCATCCATTGCCTTCCCAAGGCGTGGTTAAGTCTGGGGAGCACATGATGAGCGTTCTAATGCGCGTGTGCTCGTACCAACTACGATTGAACGTTTTTCTGGATGAGAAACGCCGCTCTATGTCATCCAAGGAAACGACATCGAGGGCTGGCCCGATGTTCAGGCTGTTATGGTCCCATCCATACCAAAGCCCTGGCTGCGTAGGTCCTTGTTACCTATTGTCCCCCCTCCCATTTGTGCGGCCCGATTGCAAAGATCCCGGTCCGGTTGGATCGCTGCCTCCAGTGCGTCTCGTCTTGGATGCAGGGCTCCTCAGTTGACTACAAAGCAGCACCCAGCGTATAATTGCACGTACGTCCAAGGTTTGTTAGACTTGCACGTATGCCAAAACTGCCACTACCGACCTCGAGCCCCGTAAAGGGTTGGGGCTAGGGTTAGGGTTAAGGTTAGGGTTTGGTTTAGGGCTATGGCTGGGGTCGGGTTCGGCCGGGGCGACGTGCAAGGTTAAGAATGACGACATATGCCGTGTGTACTGTTTTGTGCCGACCTGCGCATAGGGAGAGTCGACATACATAAAGCGTCAATGATATTTACGTGCAATTCTAAGAAACCTTGCACGTACGTGATATTTCCCGGTAGCCGACCGGGCAGTGGAGTGGTTCCAACATGGGAAACGTACCACCCGGCGCCTGGGCTGAAGCCTGTTACTGCATATCCCTTACGCCGCCTGTCCTTTGGTGTCGCCACGGGAGCCACGAGCGCGCGTCTGCTTCTCTGTTCTGCTCCCTGGCACTTTAGATAGTTCACTCCTTATACCAGTCCCCGTTTCTCCCGCCCATTCCACCCGCCCCTGTCCTCCAGCTCGCGTTCCCATCTCCACTCTGAACGCTCTCTCCGTTGCCCATGGTTTTGATGTTCTCCCGTTCCCGCCGTTCTCGCCGCTTCCCCCAATATCTCCACTTCCGCCGCTCCCCTTGCCCCCCTTGCCACCCCCGCCCTCCTCTGTTCCCCCGTGATATACGCTGCCCTCACCCTTCCCCTCCCCGCCATTTCCGTTTACCTCTCCTGCTGGCCTGCTGACCACGGTGGAACACTACCCCCCTGCCTGAAGTATCGCCCCATATCCCTTTCGACCCCACTCTCTACACTGGCCGCTCGGTACCTCTTCTAAAGCTCTTCTTGATCTGCCTCGGATACCCCGCGCGATCGCTTTCTCTCTCCCCCGTTGCTTGGAGCTGTCGCCCCGGTAGGTATCGACGCGGCCTCGGAACTTGTCGGGGGCGTTCCGGGCTGTCCCTCTGAAATGCTATTCCTGCTATCCTGGTATTGGTGGTTTTCGGTAGTACGCGGGGTTCGTTCAGGCTATCCTCTTAACCTCAGTTCACTCTCTAGCGCCAGCCCCGTTCTTGTCGGCGAGGGCGCCGCATCCGCCGGAACAGAGGGGGCGCCATACCTTTCTCGCGATCGTTTTGAACACGAAGGGTCCGATTTATTAGGCGTTTCTCCTACTTGGCGTCGAGACCCTCGAAGTTGGTTTGGGCATGTGGCTGAATGAAGAGCCCTCTGTTCGTTAATCGAAGAAGGATATGGAGCGCTCGGATCCCGAGCGCGTCAAATAGGGCACGGTAGTGGTCAACGGCCACTTCCCATTCCCTTGAGCGAGGGAAATCGAGGTAGGCCGCTTAAGGAAGGCACAAAGCGTCGCTGAACGGGGAGCGCAAGAAGAAAAACAAGGTTGTGCTCCTCCCGTCGCCCAGTAACGTAAAGTTGAACGAACTGTAAACCCCCGTGGTCGTGAAACTAGCCCGCCCGGTCCTGGGTCGTCTTGGTAAAGAATTTCGGCCAACTGCATGGTGCTCCTTACCGGTGACCACCTTTATTCTGACTCGTTCATTGGCAGGCCAAAAGCACGCTCTCCCAGATGGGGGGTAGTCTTCCCCCCACCCATTCGCTGTGGCTCGCGATGCAAGACCTTGAGTCTTGGTGCCCTGTCGCGAGCCGATCCGCTCATTCCAGCATGCAACTGTGGTGTACAAACCATTTGTGGAGGCACGGGGCAGGAACCCGGATGTGAATGTCCCCTGACCCCGCTGCGGACTCTTGCGACGCCAGTGCACAGTATGTGCACGCTGTCTGTGTCTCGTTCGTCACCCTCCTTCCCGCCTGTTGGTTTTGCACTAGGGTTGGAGTCTCCTCCACTTCCGATATCGCTGGCTGCCATGATCTTGCCGACTGTCTCCTTCGGCAGACGCCCCGCTCTTAGATACCATCGCACAGCCTGTATAGCCTTGGCAGAATGTTCGTAACGCGGCACGCTCTCCTACGGGGCGGCTCAGTTTCTTTCCGGCTGGCCACCTCGAACATATATCATTTCCCCCGACAGAGGCCCCATGAACACTGTTCAAGGCAAACACCGTGTCGGCGAGCCAACAGTACAAGGCAAACCTGCCACAATATTCACCGTCTTGTCCACAGACCCGCATGGCGCATCAACTTGTACTTGCTGAGGAACAGTGCGACGCCAATACCCCCAAGTGTCGTCCTCCTCTTTCCCGGTTACACTCGGCGACAAATATATTGTTTTGGTTCGTGTGGTTGACTTACTGTTAATGTGGAGCTCCTCTGCGGTGATTCTGGCGTCTGTTGTGTTTGTGTACGTTTCTGTTGATCGACAAAGTGGTGTGGTTTCAGCATGTCTGGTTTGATTGAGTGACAAAATTAAACCTTTTCAACATCTTATGTTCATTTGGGTTCGACATGTTATGCTCGGTTGGTTGACAACAAGAAGCATGTTCAATAGGTTGTGCTCGGTTGACTGACAACATTATGTTTTTAGAAAATACCGTGTGCGTGTCCCATTCGGTTCGTTGACAATATGATGTCCTCTCGATATGTTGTGTTCGGTTGAGATGGTTGACAACACGACGACCTTCCGTTATCTGTGTCGAGTTGATTGACAGCGAGATACCCTTTTCAACATACCGTGTGTATGCGTCTGAGTTCGGATGGACGTGTACAACATAATGTCCTTTTGATAGGCTGTCTTCGGTTGATTGGTATGATAAGCGTAGGTGATGCTGCAATTTTCACCAGTCATGCTGGTAACATCGATAGGGACGGCTTTCATCCTTGCACGTTAAACCCCCTACCTCCTTCACACTATCTCTATTTTCTTCGTACATGCATGCACTGCGGTGCTGTGTCTCTTTCGTTACGTGCTTCTCCCTCTCTTTCTAATTGTCGTGTGCTTCGGATTCGGTTGATTTTCACTGACAGGCTGAGGTGATGCTGTCCTTTGACAGTAAAAGGAGCCTTATATGCACGTGCTTCATATACTTGAAGCCTACGGACATGACGAAAGATCTCCTGGTGCTGTGGAAACAGACCATCATCGACAGGAACGCCAACGAAGACCAGGCAAGGCCACTTTAATCGGCGTTGCATAAAGCCGCCACCTTTCCATAGCACAATCAAGACAGAAGCCGTCGCCCCTTTTGTTTGGTCCTTCCTGAGCTCGCGAACTGTTAGGCACACCCTGAAACAATATCCACACGTCCTCATATTATGGTTCATCGGAAGCTTGCCAGAAGCTGATGGTGCTGCTGAATTAGTCCATCCCGGACTCGGGCAGAGTCGATCACCGTCACGCAAAACAACCATTAGCAACATGACGTGTACAGTTTGAAGAGAAACTACCTCAAAATATGTTTGAGTGATCGTTTAGTTCGTATAAAAAACGACATTGACTGCGATAGGAGTAGGTCGTTATGACTAACGTCTCTTTCTACGATAAACCCCCCCAAACTTCTTCAACCATATCGCCGGTGTGAAACCAGCTCCACACCCTATCTACTGAAATACGATGATACTTGCTCCACCTCGACGTCATCGTTCGATAGTCCTTTCCAAGACAACAAAGTATATGAGCACTTATTTTTCATAGTACCCTTCCTCGTGTCGAGCAGCTATCAAATGTTCGTGAAATATATCTCGCTGGTTTTGTGGGGGGGGGGTTATCGTAGAACGAGTTCAACACAGATTCCGAAGGACGGGGCTCTTGCACCCAGAATCGTCAGATTGGGGCGTTTGTGGTATGCTGTATTCCTTACCTAGGCCGGTGGATACGTCGTCGGTTTGCACCCTCGCGTCCAACACCTGTTGCCACGTTCGCGTCCATCACCTGTTGCGTATGGGCGAGGTATAGAGGGCTTGGGGTGAGTATCCTCGGGTGAACGTTGGTGCACCTTTAACGAAGGACAACGGGTGCTACGATAGAGGTGTAATATTAGTAATACAATAGCGCTTTTCGGAAAATTGTTTTCTGAATGACGGGGCTCCTGAACCGAAACTCGCGGGCATACCGTTCGTAGTTTTTGCAATGTTGCTCGTGGTATACCTAGGCCACAGTATCCGTAACAAAAAATCCAATGACTTGGAACCACATTTTTCCACAACTCATCGACTCTCATCGATACATGCACCAGCAGTATACATATACAGCAGCACAGCAGTAACAACAAATCAAACGATTTGAAACCACCACTGGACCAGTAAATGTAACTTGGCCATGGGTTGTTTCTTCAGGTAGCAACTTTAGTTTCCCCCAACTCAAGGTTTAGGGGGGGGGGGTATGAAGCACTTGGCGTGAGGAGCCTCCGGAAATGAATGGTATGGTGTACCTCTACCGTAACATGAGTCCAAGCACGTCTCCAGCTCCGCCAGGGTTCTGGGACAACATTCCATCACGCTGAGGCATAACCGCTCGCAGTGTGGTGAAACATTCGGTCAAGACAAAAAATACACGGGTTTTTGCCGGCGACTTTCGAACGTTTAGACAGAAAATACAGTTGTTCTGCCCCAAGAAAACCCTCCTCGAGGCACCAACCGTCAGGGAACGCTCACTTGCGCGAACGATATGCACACACAGCGTGTTGTGCCCCTTTTGTTTACGCCGGTTGTACTGTGCTGCGCGTTTCGGTTTGTGATCATGGTTTCATTCAAACTGTCTTTTCTTGTAAAATATGAGGTCCGGGTACCAAACGAGACCTGGGGACCAAGGCCAGATGGTATAGAGTCGGTTTACTAGTTTAATGCATAGCCGTAACGTTTAACCAAATTGGCCCTCGCCTCCCTACAATGCCGAGATAAAACATGGTCCGGTGAGGGGGGGGCGCGCTTCGGTTACCTTTTTTGTCAGTGGCTCAGGGCTCCTCTTACGACTACGTCAAACATTGAGCCTCAGTTCAAGGGTAAAGCCTTCTGGAATATGAGGTTTTTCAAAGAACGGCAAGTGATCGCGGGTTACGACAGTTGCAAACAACCTGAAGGTACCCTTCCTACCTCAACTTTGATTAGGCCTGAAATGTGCAAAACAGTAGCGTTCGCGTACCCCGTTTGTACAAGCGAAGGGAGTTTCACATGTATGATCGATGGCAATAGAACGGCCTCCGTACCACCCTCGCGCGCAATAATATCCAAGTTTCGCCTGACACAACGGTATCTGCCTAAGAATTTTAACGAACAAACATAGTTATTTGTGACAACCGAGACAGCATCTCCAAAGCCCGCAGCTCAGCGGTATACACGAGTAGGGGCGGGAGCGCGTTGAGTATATGCTGGGTTGGGGTGGGTGGGATTGGGTTCGGTAGACGGCATTATAAAAGTATCCACCAGGCCGAGGTAGTAGCAAAAACTAGTGTGTCTTTAGCAGCGGTTGTCTCGTCCCTCATTTGTGCCCTGTCCTTCGCAGAGGCAGGGCTTCTCAATCCCTAGGCAATAACCGTTGCCAACCTTACCTGCGTGCTGTTCTACCGGTACTTACATGAATACTAAAACATCTTTCACCGGTGACACAACTTGCTGCACTCTCAAACACTTTGCGCTCCCACGCCAACCCTGATGTCCTTCCCAAGCTTTAACACGCAAATCCTGCCTCTTCCGCCAGCGTCCAAGTCACCCACACCTCATTGCCATGTTTTTGATACTACGCTCCATCCGTCCATCTACTTACCCGCTATTCGCCCGCTTGCCGGCCCACCCGTTGGGCCGCCCGCCCACCAGCCCGCCCGTCCACCCGCCTTCTTTTCTGGCCTTCTTCTCTGGCATTGCATCCGTTCGTTATCTCTTGCCCGTATTTTAACTCCTTTTGCCGTGCCTGTCCCACGCTTATCTTGTCCTCCCTCCACCTCTGATCAGATGGCGTTCAAGCCGGCTTTTGCCCATCAGCAGCACGCGGGGATGCGGGTGGAGATGATCTCGCGCGACGTTTTCCTGCCGGGTCGATACTTCTTTGACCACCCCTACGTCGAAAACTACGCAGACACATACCACCCCGAGGCTTTGGTTGCCCACAACAACTACATAGTTGGGCACAATCGAAAGCTAGAACGGTTCAAGAAGTACCACATGTGGACCGTGCAAAACGTCACGTTTCCCGATTGCTCCGGTTAACTAACCTCGTCGGGGTTATTATACAAGAACGAACAATCGGCAGTATCTCTTCCGAAGGATCCGGAACCGTTTTGTTCGGCGGCAAACGTACTTGGAATTAGAACGTGCAGGTCCCCTGTTGGCGACAATCTGCTTCATATAAAAGTGGGAAGACGACCACGCCAAACTGCAAAGTAGTAGATAAAAATGCACCTTGGATTTTTCGGCTATATATTTGGCGGCAAGCAAACATCTATACTTGAAACGCGTTGGTGGAAATCGCCCTTGATATACGGTCGACAAACTACTTGGAACTGGTGCCGGATAATCTACTTCGTGGTTAAGGAAAGAAACTGCTTCGAATTAGTTTGGCAATTACAACGGACATAAACAAAGGTGATGGATAAAGTAG
>JBBMKB010093186.1:0-11074 GCA_037833945.1 Alaria marginata
TTTGACGGGAGTTTAAAGTTGTATGCGAAACAACGTCTTGCAGAATCAATGGAGGAAATCGCATAAAACACGATCACGACTACAAAGTATCAACCGTACTAAACAACCCACGTTTCTTGCGTGGAAAGGACATGTGTCCGAAGTAATGCGTTCTACGACAGAGGTCGCACGTTTTGGTCGAAGCGGTTTGTGAATGACGGGGCTCATCAACCTAAAATCGTCGGACTTTGTTTGTTACATACCTACAGTACAGTAGTTCTCTTTTGACAAGGCCTCTTTGTTTTGTGGGCTTTGTAGATCGCTCTACTGAAACAACCGAGGTAACAGACCACATGCCGTTTGGGTCAAGCGATGCCCTGAGTAAAAAGGAAACTTCGCGTTCGCTTCCTTTTTAACTTCATCCTATTTTGTCTTTAGTTGTACCCTTCCTTGGAAGATAGATTTCGGTAAAGATAGCAAACGCTCATTTCCGTTGTATTTTTTTTTCCTGGTTACAAACATACCACGTTCTAGGCACGCTATTGAAAATTTAAGCGAGACGGATGGTGGGGATAGGCTATAAGATCATCATACAACTTGTTTGGGTGAAAAATATACAATTTTGATGGCGCCCAAAAGTATTCCGTTGTGCTGACAAACACGTTGAGAATACGATACGAACGGCCCTCATCGCCCTCATGTGGAGGGTGTGCTGCATACGTGTACTGTATGCTGGCCAATACAACCACACTACTAAAATGAACGGTCCCTGTAGAAGTTTACGCTGCATACTGTCGGATGGCCGCAAAACGAAACGGCAGTTATCCTCTTCGTTTGGCGGTTTTAAAGCCGACCTCCGTAAGAAGCCGAATTTCCAATGAACGAGGTGTCGCCATCGATGTAGATTGACCCAGAATTGGTGTCGATAGCACCTGAAAAGCGTCACACCAAAAAGACCCTTCGATCAGAAAAGAGTCGCACTTCGTTTGTGTTGTTTCTTGGTTGGTCTCCCTTGTTGCTGTGTTACTTCCTCTTGTCCATGCTTTTCTTTTGATTTCGCTTGTGAGTGAATGATCGACGATGAAGCGCACCGCCATGCCATGCTACAGTAGGGGTGAAATGTATTCTTACTGAGACCCCGTTTTCGAGGAGCTTCGTACCTCCACCCAAAAAATGACTTTGATCAAGATGAAAGTGAAGTCGAATTAACACTTTCAACGCCTAGGCGTGAAAAACAGAACTGTTACCAAACAAGAACGGAATTCCGACGATTCTCGTTACGGAGCCCCGTTATTTTACAAATAGTTTTGGCCAAGCAAGACGTGTTACCGTTGTTGTAACACGCGTTTAACGATTTTAAAATGGTGTCCAAAAATATAATATCACGAATATAAACTGTCGTCGTCGACCTTATGTGAAGCGCGTGCTGAATATTGTAGGACGGGCAAACCTTCCATAGCTCGAATGCTAACCTTCCTCGTCGTCTTCAGTTAAAGCGCGTGCTGCATATTGTTATCTGGCCAAAATATAATATATAATTAACAATGGCCCTTAATGAGTTTATTTGAGGGTTCGACAGCTCACCTCCGTAGCTGGCCGAGTTTCCAACAAATGATGTGTCGCCATCGATGCGGATCGAACCGGAATCCGTGTCGATAACACCTGAAGCGCGCAGCACAAGTTGAAAATTGTTATGTACTTTGCCTCCACCAGAACAAGACGGTATGTTACGGTAAGGCTCTACCTAATTTGTATTGGGCTTCTCCTTTAAGCAACCCTTTACGTCGTCCAGCAATCGGCCTTGAGAACAGACCAAAGCGTCGCGCTCGATGAGCATATATATATATGGCGCGATCGGAGCATCACACATACATACAGCTTGCAAAGATGAGTTTCGACCAAATTTTCGATCTCACAGCTGAAGTGTATTTTTAATTTGTTTATAGTACATGGCTTACTTGAGAACCTAACAAACGTAAAGAAGAGGCCTGGCGACCACTTTGCCTAGGATAGTGGCTAGTGGATCACCTTCAGGTGAGGAGCCTCGCCTTGCAGAAAAACTCTGCCGACAATATAAACCCCCTTCTCATCGTATGTAGCCATCGTTAATTGCGCTGAGACCTCGTGAGCTAGACGTCGTTCATATCACTTCCTCTCGTCTGCATACTTCATATCCGGCCACTAAAGTCGTGCCTACGGCTCTACGATAGACGCTATACCTACGATAAGGGTGGCACTGTTGGACCAAAATGAGTTTGGCTGTAAGTAACGAGCAACGTACAGAAAGGGCTGGAATGCCATTTGTATCATGCAAAACACTGTTCTGATATACATATGCCATGGGAATGTGTATCAGGTAGTGCTCTTAAGTTTTCTCGGAGTACGTGTTTGGGTAACAGAGCTCCTCCTCAAAGCGAGGAGCTCAGGTGTCACGGAGTAAGGTTTTGGGTAACGGAGCTCCTGAAGTGGGGGGCTCCAGAAAAACGTTGGCGCAACTCTACCATAGCGTGTGTCACATGCTCGCTCACCTCCGAATCCAGCGGTGTTGTTGACAAAGGATGTGACTCCTTCGATGTCGATCGAACATTCCCCGTCTGTGACAATGACGCCTGCAAGCGCGCGAAACAACGACCGATCATAGATCAAGCGCTCCAGAAAACCCTGCGCGATATGTAGGCATTATCCTTTTGGGGTGACAATACATGTGCAATATGTGTGCCATCGCCTTTGATGTCGATTAAACAGGTTTTGTTGCGAGACAAGGGAGCCTGCAAAACCGTGAAATAATTGCCTTCGTGCAATTCACAGCAGCGCCCACGAACTAGAGGTATCCACCCCCCTCGTCTTTAGAGGGAGGTATACTACATGGGAAACACGTCGGGCGGGGGCTTGCCGATGCCACAGTAGTCGTGTGCGACAGGGACTGCTGCGTGCACGGTAAAACGTGATCCGGGTACAAGTTACACAGCAGGACGCATGGAACAGAGGAGACATGCTCCCTGCTGTAGAGGTGCACGATTTTGGTTGCGAGGCTCCTCACATGAGGCGCTCTATCATACCCCACCCAAACACTGATTTTTGATACATAGTGTGAAAGTGCAACCCGGTGAACAAACCTCGTGGTCTAGGGTCTAGGCATACAAGAACTCCACATTACAAAACAAGAACTATGCGTTTTTCGACGATTTTGATTCATGGAGCCCCGCTAGTCAGACTATATTGGAGCCAAGATTTTCTACCTCAAACTCAGCACGCGTCAGAGATCCTACCTAACCCGTTCAGAACCTCACTCGTGACTCTGGAGAGGAGGAGCAACAACACGACGTAGATAGATGTGGGTTCACATTCGACGTCCAGCCAAACTTCATAGTTTGCAAAAATGGCGCTTCTGCAATAACGCCAAGACGATATGACAGTGCAGTACCAACGGGATTGGATTGGATCGTTGGTGAGCTGGAAGGAAGTAGTTAACGAGGAGGGGATGCATACGGAGTTGAATTCCATTTTGATTTTTCCTGTGGTGTTCTCCATGTTTCTGGGGATTTGTGTGAGCCATGGACGTTGACGTTTGACGCGTGTTATGACCGAGGTACTATTAATACTGCATATTTCATGTTTCTGAATGAAAAGGCCCTTAAATACCCAAATGCGTTGGAACATCATTCTTGGTTTGCAATAATATTTGTTTTTTTTTGTATACCTAGGCCATGGGTTTGTTTATCGTGTATCCTTTTCAGGTTGGGATAAATCAGTGTTTTGGGTGAGGCCTAGAGCTCCTGAAGCGAGGAGCCTCGTGAAACTATAAGTAGTGCACCTCTACCGTAGCCCGTGTCGATGATGCTCCACACTTTCGAAAGACCGAAATAACACTAATCCAACCATGTCGAAGCGTGTACGATTTGACCGTAACCGTATGCTACGATAGAGGTGCACCAGTTTAGTGATGAGACTTCTCAACTGAGGAGCTCTGTTCTTGACCCGCAGATCAAGGTTTAGTACACTAAAACTGTAACGCCAGTATCCAAGCCATGGCCTAGGTATACCAGACATAATATTACCATACGATAGTGACACCCCGACAATTTTGGGTTAAGGACACACCCCCGTTAATGAGAAACGAAAACGTCGAAAAGTGCTACCTCCACCGCAGCACGCGTCCGGGGTAGAAAAGGCAGGCCTTAACACCTTAACAATCGCACCAACAACTTCTGGGACAATCCAATCCAGGTTATTGTGGTTCCTTGTCGAGGTGCTACATGGGTAAATCACTGTAGAACTGCGCTAGCGTGTTGTACTGAAAGCAAACAAGAATTTGCGTGGGGGCATTGTTTGCGGCGATAAGACGGTGATGTGATCCGACTCGCGGAGCGGTGCCTGGAGGTGTCGATTGCTTTTTCTTGCATGGAATGGGCTAAACGGTTATGCCTCTACACATAGATAGGGAGTTTGCGTGCGATAAAGGTAAGGCTATTGGCAAGCAGCCAGAATGTTCGACACAAAGCCGATCAAGCATAACCAAATTGCTAGGTCATGATTCCCCTGAAACCTACACCCTCCTTTTGTAGACAGACTTCACGGACTCGGTGAAATATTATATTGCGGTGGTAAACGCGCGCTATGGTAAAAGTAGCACGTTTTGGCAGTTACTTATGTCAGAATGAGGGGGCTCCTTTACCCAACATCGTCGGGATGCGTTTCCTCTTTATCAATGTGAACGTCTTGTGTACGTAGACCGTAGATTTGTTCGCCGCGTTGCACTTTTCAAATTCCTCCAAACCACTCTTCGGGTGAAGCACAGAGCTCCCCGAGTGAGGAGCCTCGTACATAAAATGGTTGAAGTTAGGGTGGACCGTACAGTTTATGGCTCCGAAATCCTTGACCGGACCAACAACGCTCGTAATGTACTTGGTATTGAAGTTCGGTGTATGTGGGCAATTTTTAGCTATTTGGCCGACGTCTGGCTTGGGACGATGTGCATTGAGAGCTCCTCACGAAGGGTACAGTTATCACACAGACGACACCCCCCCCCGCCAGACGCGCGCTACAAAACCGATACCACCGAACGCTCATGGGGCTCCTCACTTGAGATAAACCATCAAAAAAAGCCCGGTGAACAGCTATGGCTTATTGATAGGACACATTCTACAGCTTGGCTTATTCACCAGCTTTTTTTGCTGACGCTCCTCACTTGAGGAGCTCTATACCTCACCAAAAATACATATTTCGAGCAAGATGAAAGTGCAATCCGATGAACAAGCCCGTGGTCCATCCATACAAAAACAAGAATATAGCAAAAATAGAATGTTATTCCGACGATTTTGGGATGAGGAGCCCCGTCATTCAGAAAATAAAAGCGCCAAAAAGTGCTTCCTCTATCGTAGAACACGTCATAGTTACACCTCCTATGGCGTTCCAACGGTAGTGTGTTAAGTAGACCCGCCTGTTGAATGTTATGTGGCAAACAAATGAAGGGCGCGCCTCTACTGCTGTGTGACGAATCGTTTGCTCACCTCCGAAGGAGGCCGAATTGCTGTCGAAGAACGTGTGGCCGTAGATGCCGATCGAGACGTTCGAATACGAGGAAATCACACCTGCATCAGACACACGGTTGGTTGTGGTTTAAGGGTAGGGACACGCAAAACGAGGGTCGTTTATCATTAGTTCTTGCAAACAGACGTTAGGTGCAACATTTAAACGACGTAGCACACGGAGTGTAACGAGTAATTACAAGTTTGAACTTGGCGTAGAAAAAACAGATAGGTTCCAACGCAGGGCGAATAGCTTGCTGCCGACGAACGTCTCGTCTTAGATATCGGCCCAATAATCGCTACCAGGTAGCTTACGAGGGCACGCAAAACCTTCAACAGGCATGCAAAATATAATGTGGTTGGGTCCATGTCCTGACGCGTGCTACGGTGGTATTACGGAGGAACGTAGTTAATAGGACCAAATATTGTTAGTAAAAATAGATAAATATATTGATTTTTGTGTTTACCGTAGGTCCTATTAACTACGTTCCCCCGTTATAGAGGTAGCACGTGGGGCCCGATATTATTTGGGTGACCGGCTCCTCAACTCCCCTCAACTCAGCAAACTCCAAAATAAATATCGTTCGAATCCCTTTGTGTCTTCGTTTCCTATATTTTGTTGAACACCCGGCCCGTGGGAATGTTCATCCGGTGGAGCGAACAATGTTTTGTCACATGCGAGTTCCGGGGTGATATATGGAGCGCCTCAGGCAAGAAGCCTCAGAACATAGGACTCAAGGTGGACGCCTACCGTAGCTTTGATCTCCAGAGACGTTCAGCCCAATGTAATTGTGCACGAGGTTACTGGTATGTGCAACGAAACAAAAACAAAGTTGGCATTGACATAGACTAGAAGTTGCCCAACGTGTTCGCACCCCTAACTAACATGGCGGTGCTATTGGTTGGGTAGCTCGATAACATTTTTTTTAATCGATTATGCACCCCTTTCCGTCGAGAGAGTAGGGATAATTTGGTACCTCAAACATACTTGCAAAGGCAAGTATACTACAGAAATACAGGACACATATGTAGAAAAACACAATAAATCTAAAACGCAATCAACACAATGGAACGCATGGACGGTCATGACAATTAACTTTGTTTTACGCTGCATGTGCTATTTGCACTACAGACTCGTAGAGTATTTACCGTTATCCTGATTTGTTTTTATTCCCGTGAACTCACCTCCGTGGGAAGCGGAGTTGCTTGAGAAGGCGGCATAACCGTCGATGCGGATTAGGGAATTGAGCTCAGCCGTAATCACTCCTGTAGACACGCAGAGAAAGGCGTTGGTTAGCCCGTCGCGTTGGTGTTTCAGCTTCACGGAGGCGTTGTCGTTACCAATAAAAACCAGCGACACATTCTACGATAGACTCACAGCATGTTTTCTCTGAAGCTCATCACTTGAGGAGCTCTGCTCTTCACTGAAAAACTGATTTTGAGTAAACTGAAAGTGCAATCCGATTAGCCAACCCGTGGCCCATCTATACAAAAAACAAAAACTGCGAAATTGGATGACATCCCGACGAAATTTGGTTAAGGAGCCCCGGAATCCAGCAAGTAAAAACGCGAAAACGTGCTACTACTTATATCGTAGCACGCGTCCAGCAGGTACTGTTTGATGTCGCGTTGGAATTTCCGATAAATCAAAAAGTGAATCAGCAATCGCATCGCGGAAAACTAAAAATGTGTGCCGATATCCGGTAAGAACGCATCACATCCCGTCGGGTAAGGGGTATGACTTCACTGTCACCCATCCCCGAAGTTGGAGGATCACAGTCAATAAACACGCGGGCTCCTTGGGCAGTTTCATGGCCTCTATGTACGTACTATTGCCTTGCATATTGCGTGTCGTGTCGGAATCACATTGCTAAGCGATATTATCCCATTCAATTATACCCAACATGGATCGGATTGATTATCAGATACCACGTTTTTAGGCCTGCGTCGGAACGGCATCGCATGTATGTTCGATATGCAACACTTCCGGCTCGGCTCCGACCGACGAAGGGACTCATTGGACATCAAAGCCGGTTCTCACCGGTCAGCGTTTGACACGCCAAGACCTCCTGAGGTATAGTGCTCGAATTTTAGGGTGGCGAGTTCCTTGGCCACTGTCCGTCACAAGGAACGACTGCCGTCAACCGAATTATTGACGACTCATAGGTACATCGGTAAGTACAAGCAGCATTCCCGCCGCATGCTGGCCATCGGTACCCACTACGCGACGTGTTGGTTTTTAGTTAGCACGAATAAGCCATGGTCAGGCACAAGGCTCTCCAATGCCCTTGAACCGCTTTTAATAGTGTGTGGACATGGCATGGGGGCGTTGGGCGGAAACGTATCAACAAATCTTCTTTGTCCATGGCATGAGGGGGGCAGACACACATCAATAATCTTCTTTGTTCACACACTTTGCCGTAGCTAGTTTTGTGAGGTGTCCGATTTGAGTGACTTCTATGTTAAGTTTCGGACGAGGAGAAAGTAGTATTGTCGTCCATGCTCCGTTTCGGACACGTGAACAACAGTGGTTTGGAAAAAACTAGAAAGTATCCGGTAATGGTGCGCCATTTATTATATGTGATGCTTCCAAATTAAGGAGCGCCATACCTCACCCAGTATCTGATTTATACTATGCAAATATCTACCTGACGAAGAAGCCCATGGCCTAGGTGTACATGCAAACATGTTGCCAAAAAATAATCAAATTCCATCAACATTGGGTTCAGAACCGCCGTCGTTCAGAAATCACATCAGCCTAGAAGTCCTATACCCCTGTCGAGGATTGCCTCCATACGTCAGTGTGAGCGTGGGTGCCGTATAACAGCGTGCATCGGACTTCCACGTCACAACTTGCATTATGAGCATCAAAGCCCGAGTGTTTTGGTGTTGCTGATCTTGTGTTATATAGTTGCGCGGTTAGAAATATGAATCGGGTTAAGGCGCGTCCCACCAACTTTTGTGAGGCTATTCGCAATGGTGCGGCCTCAGGCGGACCCGTGCTACAACGAGGGTGGCCCTTTTCGGCAGGAGCGTGTTTGCCTGAGGGGGCTTAACAACCGAGGAATCTATTAATTTGTGCTTTACACTCTGATTGGGTATATATCGAATGTTCATCGTGTTGCACTTGCATGTTTCATATTTTTTTATGGCCAGATCTTGATTGACTTATCCAACAGCCTAGATATATTACGTAAATAAATCTGAAGATGCCGCAAGTATGCTTCCTCAGCTGAGGAGCCGCATCTGTAAGAACGGTGTAGCGCCAAAACCAGGTCACCCCCTGCCGTATTACGCTGGTCGCGGCGATACCGAACAAACGCAATAAACTTCAAACACCACATACTAGAGAGCGCGGTCGCAGTTGATGCACACGAGATTCATGAAATCTTGGGGTTTTGAGCTGCGCTACCAGGTGGGGCCGTCCGAGAATCCGCAAGGTAGTAGTTTGTGCCTCTGCTGACGTATGTTCCGGTCGGTGTGGCGTAGGCCCGTGCTTAAAGTATTTGCTAGAGGAATCCTAATGACTTTGCCCGGCACATCACGCTGACAAAGGTTTTAAATGACAACCGATACCCAATTTAAAGTTCTAGCGATCAAGCGTATGCTGCATCATACTAGGTATTATGCTGGTACCATGGATCCAAACGTATTTGGTAGGTTCTCATGCAAAGTGTTTCGTCAACAAAACATATTATATCTGCAAAGTTCGACTTCTACCGTACTGCAGCAATATCGGACTGCTTGACGTGTTCTACGATAAAGGTAGCACTTTTTGGCGTTTTTATTTTCTGGATGACGGGGCTCCTTAACCCAAAATCGTCGGAATGTAAATCCATTTTTGCACTCTTCTTTTTTTGTATAGATGGGCCACGGGTTTGTTCATCGGATTGCACTTTCAGTTTGCTCAAAATGGTTTTTTCGGTGAGGTTTAGAGCTCCTCAACTGAAGAGCTTCAGAAAACAAATGGTGAACCTCTATCGTAGAAAGGCTCGCTTGTCGGATACCGGGTATTTTGACTGGCTAATATAGACCCGTATCGGATCAAAATCGAACGCTGTTTCAACGTTCAACGCTCATGCAAACTCCTCCGAACGTAGTGGAACCGTGGACGAAAGAAGAGAAACCGTGTACGAGGACACACCCTTCAGGAACCGTGTTCAAAACGCCTCGGTCTGCGAAAGCTATAGGGCTTATCCTGCGATATAGCGTCTGATCGTCCACAAGCTTCTTATCAATATTTTTGAGGCTGATAACAGACAGCTCCGCCCCCATGGCGGTATGCTGAGGGTCAGCACGACTTTGGCTAGGGTTTCGATCAGGCTCCAGTTCAAACCCTAAGCGCCATCCAAAACCGTCACCGTAGCCTCGACCGTAGCCGGAACCGTATCCTTGAACGTATCCTAAACCTTAACAGTAGCCGTAAACTTAACCGTGACCTTAAATGTAATCGTAACCGTGACCGTTACAGTAACCGCAACCGTAACATTAACCATAAACGTAACCGTGACCGTAACC
Source organism: Alaria marginata (assembly GCA_037833945.1). Taxonomy (NCBI): domain Eukaryota; class Phaeophyceae; order Laminariales; family Alariaceae; genus Alaria; species Alaria marginata. The sequence goes on from JBBMKB010093186.1 coordinate 10,026, forward strand.
GTAGCCGTGACCATACGTAAATTGTAACCGTAACCGTAACCGTAGACGTTACCGCAACCGCGAACGTAGCCGTAACCGTAACGGTAACCGTAACGGTAACCGTAACCGTAACCGTAAACGTAAACGTTACCGTGACCGTAACCGTAACCGTAACCGTAACCGTAACGTATCCGTACCCTTAAACGTGAATGTGATGTTAACCGTAACCACATAAGCTATACTCTTACCTCCGAATGAAGCTGAATTGTTGACGAAGGAGGTGTAACCGTCAACGTAGATCGCGGAGTTGGCCCCCGAGTGAATGACACCTGCAGGCATGCATCGATATTCGAGGATGCTTCGGGTTTCGTGTACGGTTATAATAAACAGATAGAGCTTGGGTTCGGGTTAGGGTTCGGGTTAGAATTCAAGGCCAGCGTTAGGGTTAGACAGTAAGGTTAGGGTTTTGGGTGAGAGTTAAAGTTAGGTTAGTGACGAGTCTCGCCTGAACGTAGTGGAACGGTGGACGAAATAAGCGTAGTCGTGTACGAGGACACACCCTTCAGGAACAATGTTGAAAATACCTCGGTCCACGAATCTCCCCAGGCTTATTCTGCAGCATCGCGTCTGATCGTGCACATGCTTGTTATCAACATTATTACGGATAATAACAAACCGCTCCATCCCCAGGGCGGTGTGCTGAGTGGCAATTCAACTTCGGCTAGCGTTTAGACCTGGCTCAAATTCAAACCGCAAACGCCAGCCGTTCCCGTTACCCTCACCGTAACCGTAAATATAAACGTAACCGGAACCGAAACCGGAACCGAAACCGTAACCAAAACCGGAACCGGAACCGGAACCGGAACCAGAATCGGAAGAGTAACGGTAACCACAACAGACACAGTAACCGTAACCGTATCCATAAGCATGAACGTAACCTTAACCGTAACCGTTTCAGTTACGAGTCATCCCACGGTAGGGGTGCAGCAATACGTCCCTGAGCTCCTAACATTAGGAACTCAATATCTCACCAGAAATATGACTTTCAATATTTTCTTTCGCGCAACCCG
>JBBMKB010093197.1:0-11073 GCA_037833945.1 Alaria marginata
CCGTGCCTTCGGCTGTACATTCAGCGGCAGTGACAGCGAACATGTCTGCGCGACGGCTAAAGCAGTCGGTAAAAGTCCAAATATAGGTGTTACCTCGGGGCGTGTCCGGTAATGGCCCGAATGAGTCCACGCTGACCGCAATGCCCGGCCACGAAGGGGGGGGGGGTCGAGATGATGGGCCAACGAACCGCCAGGCACGACGTTCTCCGCGCTTGGCACTTCAGGCAGTGGCGTAGCCACCAGCGGGTGCAGGGGCTCATTCGAATCCACCAGTAGAAACGTTCGAGCATGTGGAGCGTACGGACCGTGCCAAAATAGTAGAAAGCCGTCGAAGGATAGGCTTACATGATTCAGGGGCACATAATTAACGGCACATAAATGCGCATCGGCTCGTCCCGTAAAAGGCAGGAGGTGCGTCACGCCGGCTGTAGGGAGTATGGGGTTTGGGTCGGATTTCGGACGAGAAGGACAATGCCCTCGTCGGTGGTACGTACGCGGCCGTTTCCAGCGAGCTCCTGGATCTCCGAAAAGGAGGGGTGTTGGCGCGAGGGAAAACGTGCTAAACCTTCGACGGGCAGGGCCGATGGCCGGCCGAGAAAAATGTATTGGATGACGGCGTAACACGTAGGTTTTGCCTGTTGCTCCAGTTTTCAGTCGGCGTGCGAACAACGCGCGGCAGAATCGCCGGATTGTGATCCAGCAGCAGCGCCAAGGGCGTCCTAATCAGCTACAGGGGCTGATGAGGACCCGGAAGGGGTAGGTAGTCCTTAAAGCGTAGCGCTTGAAGGTTCTGCTCGGTCTTGGTCGGACGGGAGGGGTACCGTCGGGACATGATCCGGAATCCTAGGTGGGACCGAGGCGACGGCTAAAGGCGGTCGAGGGCGCGGCGCGCACGGCGGGGTTTCGGCCTGAACCGGGGGCGGCAGGAGGGACCTTATCGGGGCTGAACTCATAGTCAACAACAGGCTTCGCGTCGCCGGCGGCAGCGGCTGTTTTTCAGCGGGCTCGAGTGGAGATGCGGCCAAATGGTGGCAAAACCACTGGGGCCTCCGAAGAAGGCGTATCATCAAGTGGCGATGGTGTTGGCGGAATAACCCCAAAAGGGACGGCAAACACCGGGGTAAAGGCGGCGTCAACGGCAGGAAAAATGGCGCACGGCCGAGGCAGGCCTCGTCGGTGGCGACGAAAGCAGAAACACGAGCGACGAATCTCATCGCGGGAGCAGAGAAGTCGTCAATTCTCACACGTGACCCGTGTGCGCGAAAAACGGGAAAATCAGTGGGAATCGAAGGGAGCCCACCCAAACCAGTACTATCGGCCAGGGGAACGAGCCCACTCAACGCCAATGCCGGGGATCTGCGCAGGGGGGGTCTGAATTCCGCAGGCCCGAACGAGGTAGACAGCCTCGTCTTTCACCGGGGTGAGGCGACCAGAAACATTGCGATCGTGCTCAGTAGCCGGCTGTGGCAGACGGGAAAGAAAATCGGCGTTACCATTGGCGCTGCCCTTGCGGTACTCGAGTGTGTAGTCGAACGTGGTGAGGTACTCGAGCCACCTTTGGACTCGCGAGTTGTGGTTTCGTTCTTTACCGATATTTTCCAGAGCGTTGTGGGACGAAACGATGCGGACTTTCGTGCCCCAATGGTAGCCTCGAAGGCGCTTGATCGCCCTAATAATGCTACTAGCTTCCAAATCGAGCGGAGTCCAATGTTTTCCGAGTCGAGGGTAGCGCGGCTTACATAGGAGATGGGGCGCACAGAGCCATCTGGTTGCTCCTGCTCGAGTGTAGCACCGAAACCATCAGTGCTGGCGTCGCAATACACTCGGAAAGGGCGAGAGCCGTCCGCCACGGCATCCCAGTTAGGAAAGACCAGGACCGGTGGGGATACGAGTTCCGCGAGCAGGTCGCGTACGATGCCTTCCATAGCTGGCGTCAACAAGAATGTGACGCCCTTCTTGAGAAGGCCTGAAATAGACCGAATCCGTTTGGACATGTCTCTCAGGAATTTTCGGTAATACGGAAGGCCACCCAGTAGAGAGTGAAGCTGTTTCAGGTCGCCGGGCATGAACATGAGAGTCAGAGCCGACACTTTCTTTGCGTTTGGGCGCATGCCCGCGGGCGAGATAGAGTGACCCAGACAATCGGCGTCCGTCGCGCCGAGACGAGCTTTCGAGGGCGAAAGCTTGAGGTTGGGTTTGCGTAGTCGTCGAAAAATGCACGAATGGTCTTGATGTGGGCCGACGGGTCTGAATCGAGCACAATGACATCGCCGAGGTACGCCGCTACCTGTTCTAAGCCCTTGATAACCTCGTTTACAACTTTGACCAAACAGCCTGGAAATGCACTGCTGCCCTGGGGTGCAAAACGCCGTGAATGGAACCGTGTCCTTGTGCGCGGTGATCTGGCGGAACGACGACACGAGGTCGAAGAGAGAGAAAACGCGCCCTTTCCCCAGATATTCAAGAACCTGGTCCACGCGCGAGATAGGCAGCTGACTAAGCTTGCCGATGTCATTGAGCTTCTTGTAGTTAACAGTGATCATAATACCCCCAGACTTCTTCGGGACGACCACGAGCGAACTCGAGTAGGACGAAGTCGAGTGTTGGATGAGGCCGGCGGCGAAATACTGGTCCAAAATGGCTTTCACATCGTTGGCATTTATCGGGTTTATGCGATGGGGCCGGGAAGTAATGGGCGCGCTGCCCTCCGGAACCATAATCTCAAAAGGCATCAGAGAACAGGAGCCGAAATCCCTTTTGGATTTAAACAAAACGTCCGGAAATTCGTAGAGAACATCGCCCAGCTGTTCTATGGCGGTCAAGGTCCACTCCTCGCCATGTAAGTTGAAACCTAAGTTGCGTACATGCTGTGGCAGACGGTGCCAGACGCACAGGAACGAAGCGCGTTGTTTATGGTTTAAACGCTTGAGCAGCGCAGGTGAGGGTGAGGCCGTGGCTGCATCTGTTGTGAGGGAAGGTTCTGAAACGATCGCAACCTCGGCACGTCCGTGGACGGGTAAGGGGCGGTATTCGTGCGCTACAAAACGTCAAGGGGTGCACGCATTATAGGGGCGTGGTCGACTCTTAAAAGGTCGCCAGGATGTAAGTCGGCAGCGCCAACGTTGGGAAGAAGCTGTGGCCCTGGGGCGCCACAGTGTTCCTCGGCAAAAACAAGGACCGGCTGGGGCAGCATTTCGACGAGATAATGGCCAGTAAGGGCCGGTGAGCCGTCACTGCGGACCAAGTTAACCGCGAGCAGCTGAGACTTGTCTAATAAAGTGACACTCTTTATGCCATCGTAGCGGAGGTGAAAACCACCGCCAGAAGTGCGAGAGTCGGGCACGAAGGCCGATGCTCCCGTAGGGAGATGGTGCGCCAGCGTCAGTTCGCCGAACGCCCGCTGGTCAGACGTGCAAGGCGGAAGAGAGCGGTAGGAGAGTGTGTTAAATCGCATCCAACTATCGCGCCCCAAAAGCACTGCGTGTTGTATCACCGAGGGGGAAACTACGCAGGCCCATACGGCGAGGGAGTTCGTTGGCTGTGGAATTCTGAGCTATTAGACGCTCAAACGGACGCTCGACGAAGTTCGCAGGTGGCAGATATGCCAAAACCCCCCAGGAACGAGGAGCCGAGTCCTGCTCGCTGTTTTTCGGTAGTCGCACCGGACGAAATCATCTGTTCCAATATGCCTAGGCCAACGAACGTCTTGGGAGAGCCAGTGTCCAAAAGCGCGACCCAACCAAACGCCACGGAAGCGGTCGCCCTACTGTGGACGCCGATTCTGGTGAAGGAGGTGTCGTCGAGCGTAATCGTGCCTCCGATTTGGTCCGGGCCGTGCTCGGGGAGTAGAGAAGACTCCGCGAGGGCGGGGACAGGGCAGGGGACGACAGCTAGCACCTCGGCGCTGTGGTCTACTGGCGCGCCAGAAATATAGGTAAAAACAAAACGAAGAAGGGCCGGGGTAAACGCGTGCCGAGGCCCGAAGGCGCGGTGATGGCGCGGGGTCAATCTCGTGAATTTGTTCAGGTGACATCGGAGTGCAAAATTGAGGAGAATCAGAGGGGTGTACCAAACCGTCCGTATTGTCGCGAATCAAGCCGCGGACGGTAGAAAAACCTTGCCCGAGCAAGTTCGTTCCTCGACACAAGTGGAGGTCGTGGGCGTCGGGGTTGTCTGCCCGAAGGCCAATGCCCCGAACGGGGTCAAAAGGGCTGGCTTCGGCTAGAAGTTATTGCCAGTGTCCAAACGGTGGCGTTTCGTCGCCGGGTTTGGCGTAAACTTGGCGAACGCCCGTGCGAGAACGGTATTTTCACGTTCTTGCTCCCAAGTTGCGTAGTCAAAACCCCTAACGCCAAGGGCAATACGTTTGTGATCTTGGGGATGTGATGAGTACATAGTGCGATCCAATGCACTGTGGTCGCGGAAGAGGCGCGCTTTTTCCGCCATCATATAACACTCTGCACAGGAATATGAAACGTCATCGACGATCAACGTCGACGGTGCCCCTTGTGAAAAAATGGAGGGGGGTTGCCAGAACAACACGATACTTGTTTAAGAACATTGATGTGTAGGTTAAAATACCGAGGGGGCCGAGTCGTCGGTGTGCGTGGTATTTGCGCGCAATGCAGCCCTCTGGGGGCACTGAGTCGCGGACCCGAGAGGCGGGGCCGAGCTTGCGGTCCCCGGCTGGGAGGCGTAGTCGCACGTAGGCGAAGACTCGCCAGAAAGCGCTCGCTCTGCGCCCGTCGACCGGAGGATGACGGGGGCAATGGGCTCGGAGCAGCTTCTACTTGACGCGAGAAGCGAATCATCCGCGCGGCGGCGGGGGGGGGGGCAGTCCGGTTACGTTGACCGGAGGCTGTAGAGTCACCACGGGTCCGACGGGCAGTGTCGGGAGCACTTGTTCCACTGATGCCGTGGAAGTCTCACGCGGGAGCACGTGGGCACGCATAGACGAAGGAGAGCCTGAAGACACTCCAGGCGAATTTTAAAACGGGTCTTGAGTGGGCGAAAAGTGAGTGCCCGCCCGAGGGGGTTTATGTTTTGTAGCCATACGTGAAAATGTAGACGGAGTAGCTAATTCGACTGGGTTCTCTGCAATGGGGAACAGGCCAGAACGCCCGCCGTTCAAGTAAGAGAACGCCGAGTCGAGCGCAACTGAGGGGCTCGGGTTCCTGCAGTGGCCTTCCCGCACCTCAAACCGATCGTTCCCTTAAGGTCGAGACCGGGGGGGGATTTATATAGGGCTGAGGCGGAGGGCGGCGGCCCCGCGAAATATATACGTGGCGCGGCGGGGCTCAGCCTGGGGCGCGCGTTGTACGAGGAGAAGCATCGCTCGAAGCAAGAGCTCTCGTCGCAGTGGTGGTGCCAGTTCAAGAAACAGCCGTGGGAATACGCGTGGGTGAGACGCGGGCGTTGGGCGCAGCTGGGGGTAAACCCGAGCGGCAGCCAAGACTTGGTTCCTACTTCTGTGCGATAGGCGAGATATTTGTGGCACGGCGTTTTTCAGCGGCGCCAAGAGTCGCAGTATCAGAAGGCCGTGGAAGGTTGCCAGCACTAGCGGGCAATGTTCCGGGCGTAGGAATATATAGTACACGAACATCTTGCGAAATATATGGTTTTTCCCCTGGCAATGCTGGCGGCGGACGCGGGAGGGGTGCCGTACCGCCGTCGAAGCGTCAGTTTCCAGCGCGGAAAGTCCCGGGCTGGCGCGAATTGCGGTTGTTATCCGTCGTGTATGACGCGCCGAGACGCATGGCCGGGGCGTTTCCAGACGGCGTGGGCGAGGGAGGGACAGGTTGATGGACACCTACGGCAGAGCTATTGGTGTGTTGACCGTGGCCGCCGTCTGATCCTTGCTGGGTGTGCCCGGAGCGCGCGTCTTGTGAGTGGCGGTCGGAGTTGTGCGTGGGCCCCTGGCCGTGTTGCCGGCCTGACCGATGACGGCGCCCCTGGCGGAAACCACTACCTGCTCCCCAAGTGTTATAGCTGCGGCGGTAGCGCAGCATGCATTCTTGCCAGCGACGATACGCGTCACCATTATGTCCGAGCTGACCGAGCTCGGGGTTGATGGAGCGGCCAGCATTAATAAACGGGTGCTGGCATTGGTTAAAAGAGTGAGAGGTATCACGTTAGTTTAGGCAGCGCCCTTGGTTTTCTCGAAGGGCGGCCGCACAGGCGGTCGGAGGAAGGAGACCACTCCATAGGGGGGGGTCGTCGGTGGAAAAAGTACCAGTAACAGCGCAAACTTCAGGACAGTGGGCAAACGGCCAGTGCGAGTACGAAGAAGATAAGACCCAGGGTTCGTCAGAATCGGAGGTTGCATGTGACACATTCGTTATGACCGGGTTGCGTTGAGAGCCCGGTGCCCAAGCAGATGTCTGCGAGGGCATGCGTCCCTGCCCGCGCCCTAAGGCGGCAGTCGACGCGCTCGACGAGGCGGCAACGCGCCCCGCCGATGTGATAGTAGGTATCTAATAAAATATTTCGCCGTTGGTTGTAAGCGTTTTTTTATCGGCTTTCACTCCCAAACCCAACCACATAGCATCTATCGACTCAAAACGAAGTGGACGAGTTGCCAGTTCTCCAGGGTATAGACTAGGCATAAGCTGCGGGTACTGCTTGTCCACATTTGGACGTACTATCTCTAGTACCAGCCCCATCCCCAGCGTCAATGCACGGTCGCTGCCCGTGGCCCCCGAAACCACCATCCGGAATTCACGGTAACAGGTCGAGTACGGCGTGCCGTTTGTTACACCAAACTTCTGCAAATCATTAAAAGCAGACGCCGCGTCTCCATAGTCGAACTGCCGGCTTAGTAGTTGTAAAAGCAGCTCGAACGCCGCCGGCCCAGCACCTTCCTGGTCACCGGCCCAGCATTCCCCCGGTCAAGAGCGCGCGTGACCTGGCCAAACGTATCATCAATGACAGTGGTGAGGCCGGGGGTGGAGGGCTTGTCAAGGGGGATCGCCCGCCAAACAGCTTTGTGAAGGGGGCGTTCCCAGCCGCGGATTCAAGCTGCTGTCTGCAAGCCGCGTAGGGTGCAACGTTTGTCACTAAGCAGCACAATGTATGTCTGGGTTTGTTTGGCCGAGCGAACTAAAAGCTGGGCATCGAGGGCTTGGCTATGGTTCGAAGGGGGCAGGGTGAAGCCGCGGTGAATCTGGCGTGTGTCCGCTTTTACGTAATTGTATCCAACCGAGGAAACGTGATCAGTTTCGGCCTTGGGGTTTGCTTCGTCTACAGAGGCTTGTCGCGCGCGGGCAAGAGCGGAAGAAAGCGGTTGCGCGCGGTGATCAGTAAGCGACAGCGCCCATAGCGTCGCCGCGGTCACGTCGACCAGCGAGGATACTTGCCGTTTGAGAAGGGGCTCAATTGACCCTTGTGCGTGCGGCGCTCGAGTAGTCCGAGGACGTGTCGGAGCTGCTGCTAGAGGCACGTCCCCGATGGTGGCTGCGGCCCGATTGTCCCCCTCCTCCGCCAGAGCAGCGTTTACTCCAGCTCCCGAAACCACGGTGCGTGTCCTTGCGCCGTCCTCCACCACCACAACCGCTGCTGTGTCCCGAGCCGTGGTTGTTATGATTGGAACAACGGTCGCGGTCCCTGCCACCGCCACTGCCGCCGCCATCGCCACCCCCATCGTTTTCGTCATCCCAGCTGTTAATACCGCCACCGCGGTTGGAGGTGCGGGCCTTGTCCGCCACAAGCTCTTCCCATTCCGTCGGTGTCCGCCAGTGCACCACGGTACTGGTAGACTGGTGGGAGCGGATGAGCGGGGCACAAACGTCGGTCACCAGGAGGGAGCGCTGCTGGAAGGAATAGTCGGTCGGACTAACCGGCTTCATCGCCTGCTGCACCGTCAGGTCACACACCCGCCGGCCCTGCAGCACGACGGTTGTTGCATTGACCACCGCGGCGGCCAGCTCCGTGTTGGAGAGCTTTCGGCGAGGCTGGTCCGCCAATCACTGGACGCTGCCCCCCAGGAACGAAATATCAACAGAAATTTCGGGGATTCGATAACCCGTTTTTCCAGTGACAGCGGGGGCAGCGCAAAAAACCTTCGAGGCTCCTTCGGCCGCAGCGATGGGTGCGCTCGCGGTCAAGACGGTGGGTTGGGTCCCCGCACCAATAGCGGGGCCTGCCCCAAAGGGGTGGGTGCCCAAACAAACTTCCGCCCTCGCCGCCATGGAGGGGGTTCCCGCGGCAGAAAAGGCGCCCGCTGGGGTGTGGCGATCTGCGGTCGTAACGGCAGGGTGCTTATCAGCGGGCCCCGCAGCTATAGCGGCCCCCGGGGCAGGGGTGCTCCCATCAAGGCGGTGCTTGCGGTGGGAAGTAACGCTGGCATTGGCAAGGCAAACGGCCTCCCGTGCTCTCTGCACTTCCTCCTCCGTCGCCTTCGCTTGGCGGCCGGTTTCAGCGTGACGCAGATCGGAGGCGTGGAGGAGCTGGCTCCTCTACTGCACTTCCCGTACGCGCCGCTCCTCGAGAATCGCGATTTGTGGAGATAGTTGCTCGAGTAGGGCTTCCGTCTTGAGTGCTCCCACTCTGAGCCGTCACGCCGCTCCTCGGCCTTGCGGTCGGCCATCGCCTGGGCCCCGACCGTAATAGCGGCCAAAACGCGGGGGAGGCCGAGGTAGCTGCGCGCCGCGGCGGACATGCCCTCCCATAGCGTCTCTGGCATGCACTGCCGGGAAAGGGGCGGGATCATCGGGGGGGGATTGGAGAGCTGGTTAGGTAAACCAGGAACCAGGGGGCGCTCGTCCTCGAGTCCCCACGGGGGGGGTTTTCGTTCCGCTGCGAGGGAACAGCTCCCTGCGATCTGTCTCCGTGGTAGGGGGAGACGCAGTGACGCCCCCGTCGCTGCGCAGAGGGGACTCCCCAGGGCTTGTCGCTTTGTCTTGGCGAGAGCTCCACGACAGATCTTGCTCGTCCAGATCCTCGTGGTCGGGGTTGCTGCGTCGTCTGCGTCCGCAACCCTCGGAAGGACAGTCAGAGCCCGATGACAAGATTGTGTTAGTTGTGCGTCGAGCTGGCGCAGGGGCATTGGTCACGACGGGGAAGGGGGACAGCGGCTGTGAGCTGGACTCGGCGTTTGCAATAGGGCGAGGGGTGGTCCTAAAAATAGCGGCTACCAGTAGTACAAGACTCGGGTACGGCGGCTATCGCGCCAGCCGTAGTGAGGGTCACCAAGGTGAGGGGGCTCACAGCTAATCCAGCCGTGCTGCAGGACCCGGTCACGGGCCCGACAGTGTTCGCAACTGCACCGAGCGTACAGTGCGCAGTGGCCGAGGTGGTGTCACGTACTGCAGTAGTGACAGCAGCAGCAGTAGTAGCAGCAGTACCCGCAGGCTTTCTGCGGGGCTCTGCTGTTCTCGCTGCAGCTGCAGCAGTACTACCCTCAGAGGCCAAAACAACATCAGCCGTACGACGCTCGGTTGCAAAAACAGCAGCAGAAGTACAATTCGCAGTGGCCGAAAGAGCATCAGCAGTACGACCCTCAGTTGCAAAAACAGCAGCAGACGTACTGCTCACAGTGGCCAAAAGAGCGTCAGAAGGAGTGTGAAAACTAGTCACAAGAGTGGTTCCCCTCTCACTGTCAACTACCGCACTGTGTGGTGTGATTGTGGGTACGTCTGGGCTCATATAACAGCAGCCAAGAGCGCATTGGCAACAGTAGTTGCGCTGGCAACATCAGCAGTAGTGGCAGCTGCTCCGGCAGCGAGGCGACGAGCACTGCGAGCCGAAGGCTACGAGGCCGTACTACTATTACAAACACAGATACTCTCATCTAGAGAAAAGGGGGCTCTGGTGGGAAAATACCTAACAATAGAGTGCCTCTTTCTATTTTCAAGTGGTGCGGCAGTGGTCAACGCCTCACGAGCCAGATGTATTATATCATTAAGTGCCATCGAACGGTGGTCAAAAACAATATTTTTGAGGTTCGTACGTGCAGGTACCGTCTCTGCTGGTGCGGGGGTGATAGGGCCGCAGAGTGGTCGGACCAAGGCTCGAAGCCAGAGTCACTGTCCACCGTCACCTGGCTAAGAGCTGTGGCGAGGTGTGGGCACATGTCGCCTTGACAAGCACGCTGCTGCGCCTCGTCTGCTTCCGTGACTATGCACAGAAGACCAGAAGGGCCAGAAGCGCCAATATTTCTGGCGGTGTGGGTGTCACCGTGAGTATTAACACTGAAAGGAAGAGCACCGGGAGCGGTGGGTTGCTAGTCAGGCGGCGCAACAACAGCTGAGCTGTAAAAGGCACTGGGTAGAATCATGGCCGGCGGCTTCGCTACCACAGCTATGCTGTGTAGGGGACACTTAGGGGGCGTCTCTACCTCGTGAGGCAGGGCACAACGAGCAGTTGGGCTATTTCGTCCAGCCGGTGAGGCTGTACGAGGCACCCGCCTGTCAAGGCGAGGCTCAGGGACAAAAGGCAACTCGCAAGGAGCGGCGGTGAGCCGGTCTCCAGCGAGGGCCCCGTCCTAGCTTCCTCTTCAACCTGCAGGGGAGCCAAAGGGAGTCGGTTCCGTAAGGTTCATGTAGGACGAGGAAATAAAATAGCACCAAGCTACCGCGTTCTTGTACGAGGGTAGAGCGAATTCGCGCTTGCAACAAAACTGTGCCGGAGGCAGGGCAAAGGGAACGCGATTCCAATGAAAGTAGTCGTTGCCGAAGACGACAAATTTTACAAGATCAAATCCCGTGGTACAGACACAGGTCCCTGCAGGTCTCTCTACTGGATGGTCCCAAGGTGCCACTCACTAGGGCTCGTTAGATGTTGTTATCATTTTATCAGTCGTGTCTAGGAACGCCGGAAACAAAGACTGCAAAGGATGCAACGGAATAATTTATTACCTAATAACAACCGCACATGCCTCCAAGGAATGCAGAAACCCTTATAAAATCATTTTGTTAGACTAGAGGTACGGCCACGGCTCCGCCCGTGGTGCTAGCCCAACTTTTGCCACACGCTGGCCCTATGAGCCCGAGCCAATCATAAATCAGCCAGTGGGGTCGGGGTTGCCACACCTCGAGGGGTGGTACCTACCAGGGGGGTGTCCGCTTTCGTCCCCAA
>JBBMKB010093208.1:0-11071 GCA_037833945.1 Alaria marginata
AGGGAGTAGCGATGTGTAGGTGATAACATATTTTTGATAGTTTAGCCCGTTGGGTGATAATCGAAGTGGCGATTGCAAAAGACCAATGTTTTGCCGACACAACGCCATGTGTTAAGTGTTTTTGGTCAGCTGGGCTACTACTGGTAAAAAGTCAACCCATTACCAGTAGCCAAACGGACTATTCCGAGGGATCATAACCTACTAATCAGGACCAAATATATGGTTAGTGACAACAGTTGGATATACCAGGTACTGTATAGGTTTTTGTGTGTATCGTGGGTTCGGGTTACGATGGTCTCCCGTAATAGCCTGGCCCGTTGGGTGAGAATCGAAGTCGCGATGGGGAAAAACCATGCCTTGCCGACAACGCCATGTTTTAATATTATTTTGGTTAGTTGGGCCACTACCTCAACAAAGAGGCTAACCTGTTACCAGTGCGAGCCTAACGGACTTTATCGGGGGAACATGACCTATTAATCAGCACCAAATATATGATTAATGAAAGCAGCGGAATATATGGGCGTTTGTGTGTATCGTGGATTGTGACTACAATGGCGATCCTTCGTAATAATACGTCAGCACAGGATCGACAAGAAGAAGGAATAAAAAAAGCCGGGACATGTCGAGCTGCGTCAGTAGCCCGGTATTACAGTCTGCTAATCTGTATTGCGGCGAGTTAGCTGACGATACTGTAAGTCGCTGGAGTCATCCCACGGCAGGGATTGCACTCTTTGGGCCAAACGTTTCCGACAGGTTGAGCCCCTCAAGTGAAGGACTACCGGTTAGCATGATAACTTTACGAGTATATTTGTTTTTAAGACTAGCGCATAGAAATGTTGTAGCCGGGTTGCGCGAACGAATATCTTGGAAGTCTTGTCTCGGGTGAGATGTTGATCTCCTCGTGTTAGGAGCTCAGAAACGTCTGCTCCCCACGCCTATGATACCGTGGGATGACTCGCTGCCTGGCTGTTCGTTGGCTCGGTAATACAGGTGGTGGCAGCTTGCGGTCATTCGCGGAAATCTGCGTGTTTTCATCTGACTGGCGCAGCTGTGGCTCGATTTTGTGTTTTTTATTTAGAAAACTCACCATGATTCCAAACCAAAGGCCGAAAAACCCGACGGGGCCCAACGGTCCCCTCCCACAAACAAACGCCTCCATGAAAGCGTCTCCGAAGGAGTAAAGTGCGTCCGATCTCGGCTCGTAAGAATCGCTGCTCTCGTTGAGCACTACTCGTAGCTGGTCCTTCTGCAGCGGCACGACGTGACACCGATAATCGGGCGAAGCATGTTCGTTCGTCGTCCGGGGTAAAACGAAATAATTACAATTCGAGAAAAAGGAGATAATTCCACTCGTTTCTCGATTGCGCACAGCAACCAGTGGGATCCAAAGAATAAGTAAGGCGCGCCCGATCTTCGCTCGTAAGGTTGGCTGCTCTCGCCGAGCACTACTCGCTGCTAATCCTTCGGCAACGGCACGACGTGCCAGCTGGGCTTGGCTGCACGTTTGTTTGTTGTCCGGCGCTAAACAAAAACATGAAAGTATGGAAAACGCCATCATTCCCGTCGTTCTTCGATTGCGCACAGTCTGTCGGGCGGCAAAACAGAGAGTAGTAATGGTGAGTCGATACTCCAACATAAGGCCCCGTTATGTCGTTTACGAATGGTTACGTATAAGTGATCGACTTTGAAGCTCATGCAGCACATTGTCGGGTGGCATTATGTTGTTAACGACATGCAGCTGCTCTCCGTTTGATATACCCTGTACGTCTTCTCGTCGCTCGATCTATTTGAGTCAAGAAAAACGTGACAAATGACAGACCGTTTTTCCCCCTCGTCGCTACTCTAAACTTATCATTGGTCGGGAAAAACGTGAACATAAACTACATATTCCTCCTCTTCGCCCGATCTACAGTATGTCGGCCGGGAAAAACGTGGAACATACCTTTTCCTCCAGACCGAGAGCGAGGTCCGCGGCAGATTCTCGTGCCTCGAACATTCTCGACACGAAAGACTCCGTCGTTGCTCCGCCACCGTTGGTATTATTGTCTCGCGTTTCCTGACCGGAAAACTCATCGCATTCCACCTGCACAAGTTGTGGATGAAGACACGACGTATCTGACTCGAGCTACCACTTGGGGTAGGACCTTTTAGGCCCAGATATTTCCGTCTGAAGGGGCTACTCAACTTAAACGAAAACAAATAACCTGTACCATTTGCGTTTCACACAATTTATTCGGTAGATGCCTAATCCATTCGATTTGTTGACCGGGTTGCACTTTCAAAATTTCTCAAAGTCAGGTTTAGATCAAGGCTACGATAGGGGGGTCCCTTGTGGGACCTCGTTTTGCAGTGGCTAAGGGTCGCTCTTACGTGTTACCTCCCCTGTTCCTGTGCAGATTTAAGATTTCGCACCGTTTTTGTTTTTATCGAAATGACACCGACATGGAATGGTTAGCTGCGCTGCGCCAAGCAAATAGCTTAACATGTTTTTTTCAGTGAGATACAGAGTCACTCCGTCGAGTGGCTCAAACCCGATCGTGCCATGGGGGTCGTTGCGTGAGTTAATGAACTCCTTTGAGTGACGAGTCTCAGAAAAATCTCATGCTTTGTCAGCGTCCGGTTTTAGGTGGGGCATAGAGTCATCCCACGGTACGGAGCGGTTGCACGTTTTGGGCCAAACATTTCTGACCGGTTGAGCTCCCTCAAGCGAGACACTACCGGTTAGGAAGGTCATTATACGACTATATTCGTTTTTAGGACTACTAACTGTAGCGTATAGAAACGTTGGTCGGGTTGCGCGAGCGAATGTCTTCGAGATACATACACGCTTTTTTGTAGGGGTGAAATGTTTGAGCTTTCTCGTGTTCGGAGCTCAGAAACTTCTGGTGCACCCCTATATGGCACCGTGGGATGACTCCATAGAGCTGCTCGACTGGAGAGCCTCAGCATGGCCATCAACATTGCACTACCTACCGTAGTGTGTGCGTAGCGATCACCTGAAACTCGGCAAGTCGAGACACGAACAAAGACCTAGCCACGTCTCCCGCCTCGAAGACCAAGGAAGAGTCCAGGAACTGCGAGGCAACCCCCATGCGAGTGGGCGAGTAGCTGACGCACCAAGCTGCGGCCGTAGCGAACGCCATCACGAACATGCATGCGATCACCTTGTCGCGAAACGAACCGAACCGGGGTTGGCGGAGCGCAGGGATGCACGGGGAGGGGGGAAGGGGGAGGGGGGAGGGGGGAGGAGGGATGTATTCATTGTCATGCTTGGGCGTAGTCTGAAGACCGTAAGCCTTCACGTCTCTACAATGCTGGGACAGAACCCGTCAGGTTTCCACAGACCAGGCAGGTGCGGGGAGGGGGGGGGTGTAATCGTTGTCGCTCAAGGCCACAGTCCTCAGGACCATAGACCCTCACATAGCCGGAACGGAGCACGTCGGGTTTTGATCTGTCAGGCAGATAATGTTTGCACCACGCGCTAAGCGCCGTGGGGTGTTCGCGGAGTCGAAGAGTGAACTGCGTCCTAGTAAGAACCGCTTGCGAGGCGGACTTTAGGCACCATGTGCGTACTTTCTTACGTATGGATGACAGCATCGAATCGCCTGGTTTGCCTTCCGGTGTGGCCACTTTCAGAGACAGCAATGGGCATACTGTGTAACTTCCTGGTGGGTGCCTGACCGTATGCACACTGCGTGAAACGCAGGTCCTCCTGACGCGGATGCAAGGTTTTCCACCCCGCCCAAGACGCGTTCTACGATAGAGGTAGCACTTTTTGACGTTTTTATTTTCTGGATAACGGGGCTCCTTAACCCAAAATCGTCGGAATATCATTCTATTTTTGCGATATGTTTTTTTTGTATAGATGGGCCACGGGTGTGTTCATCGGAATTCACTTTCAGTTTGCTCAGAATCCTTTTTTCGGTGAGAGTATAGAGCTCCTCAAGTGAGGAGCTTCAGAAAAAAAATGGTGAACCTCTATCGTAGAATGTGTCCCAATATGATCTACCTCGACAACCATCCATGGTTACCGCCAACAAAACAAGACGGAGCCATACAAAGGGTCGTGCCCGGGCTGTCTATTACCAGCTCACGCAGCGAGTGGCGTGTTTTACAGCTCGGTGTTGCCAACCGACGCCAACCAACCTCAGAAGGGGAGGGGGGGGGTGGAGGGGGTGTAATCATATCCTGAATGGTGGCCGCAGGGAGGGTGGTTAGCTTGGTTGCAGGAGGACGCCGCACGACCAGAGAAACAACGCACGGAGACGTTTTAGTTCCCAAGGCGGGCCATGTAGACACACACGGAAAAGTATGCATGTGGTCACAAGAGGACGGAAGGCTAGCATTGCGACGGGGAGTACTGGATGTTCCAGCGGGGCGGGGGGGGGGGGGGTTGGGGCACAGTAGTCAGCGCTGATCGCTGCCTCAGTGGTTATGATATACTTCTAACACCATGTAGGCTTGAAAAACGCTTTGTCCCGGAGCCTGCTATAATAATACATGCCCCGGTAGAGAGGTGTTCTGTTGTTTCTGACGCTACTCACACGAGACGCTCTACACCCCACCCAAAAACAAAACCGGTTTTTAAGAAAAACGAAAGGGTGCAACCCGATAAACGAGCGGTTCCATGCCCTACCGTAAGAGTGTAAACCGAAAAAAAAAGTTTGCAAATAAACGAAGATATTCCGACGATGTCGGGTTTAAGGAGTCCCGAAACTCAGAAAATGGTTTTCGAAAAAACAAAAGTGCTATTCTGAAAACCTCGATCATACCAGGCGTCTGCGGCACTCCAAAAGGACACGTCCATGTGCAAAGCGAGAGTGGGCGCGCGTCCCGCGACAAGCAAGAGTACCAAGCACTTTTTTGACCAGAAAACAATCTAAACCGACGGAGCTCCTCACACCGAGGAACGATCCAACAGCGTTTTTGTCATCCCGTCGTGTGTGTGTTTTTTTTATCAATATTTGTTTGTGGCTTTCGTTGCATACCTACATAGACTACACACAGTAAGCCAAAGATTTCACGTTTGTTTGATCATCGGATTTGAAGCGTACCGTGTTTGTTTTAGCTCAAAAATCAGCTTGTTTTTTGGATGAGGTTTAAGAGCTCCTCAAGTGTAAGGATCTCAGAATAATTACGTGCCGCCCCTATAGCATGCATCGGTGGGATAACGAATATACATATATATATATACATATACGTCTACGTACCACGCCGACGCCCAGCGGCTCGACGAAGATCGCCAACGCCACGCCCCACGCCACGCCGACGAGTATCCCGCAGAAAGCTTGCCGTGTGACGTGTGTCTCATCCACGAGGTTGCCTGTTCGTGCGTCGTACGTCGATACGGGGAACACCTGGGCCGGGGGGGTGGGGTGGGGGGGCGTACTCATTTGTTGCTTGCCTTAGTCATTTGACCATTGACCACGTATCCCTTTCGAGACGTGGGGTGGGGGGGGTTGTAGCCGTTACTCTTATTGGCCGTAATCGCGTGACCATAGACCCCCGCATCCCTACAATGCCGGGACGGAGCATGTCGGGTTTTCATTTCACCGACCAGGCAGACATTGCGTGCACCCTGCACAGCGGGTAACGAGGTTTATGCCCGTCAAAAACGCCTGCCATGGGTTTCTAAAAGTACACGCCGAGGCGGGCAGCAACAAAGGTCGGGAGGGAAGGAAGGAAGGTGAAGGGGGGGAGAGCGAATGCCTATCAAGATCACCTGGATATGTGAATCGTTCGTGTGGAGATGTGTCGAGTATTTTTAATCAAGAGAGGGTCGTTTGGTTTGGTTTTGCGCTTCTTCCTGCGATCGGTCGATCGCGGAGTTATTGTTGCTATATATGACGTTTGCAATATGACGATGTGCCTGGAGAGTGAGCTTCAACAACATCGATCACCCATAAAAACATTCCCGGGGAGAAGAAAACAACGGGAACACGTATCTCAATATTTATATTGTGTTTGAAACGACATCCTAGCTGCGTGACCCTCGAAGTAGTGGGAAAGCAACCCACCCCTGATGGCCGCCTACACAAACTTGGAACAATGATCCAAACCACCGATCGTATTATATCAGATCGCGGAACAGCAAACCTTAACTTTTCCGTGTTGAAACAAACCCGGCAGATTACGCCGCATTCGGTTCCCAAAGCGGCACAATCCTCTCCTCGTTCGATGCACGCCACGACGGTAGGGGTAGCACCTAAAATTGATGAGACCAAACCCCTTGAGGATCTCTGTACTACTGTGTCGACCTCACCCAGAAACTGATCTAGACAAACCTATAACTAACTGCAAATGCCATTTACAATCCCATGGGATAGAAATTGTGTCAAGCGTTGAATGCTATATATAACGTTCCACACGTCCGACAGATGATCTATCATCTATCCCCACTCAGTGATCTACATCTATCTATCTTCAGGGAAGATCCGTATGATCTAGCTATTAGCTCATCATGGTGCCGGGTGGAAGCCGAACGATCTTCTGCAGGGTGATCTAGCACGTGTTTCCCTGAGTTAGGTCTACACCCTATAGATAGATACAGATCCTGCACAATGTCTCATACAACGACAGACGATATGGGATCTACTGTAGATGATCTAGATGATCTAAATGATCTAGATCGTCATCTGACCGAGCTGTGGAATGTTCCAACGATACTGGGCATACAGTTCCTGGCTTGAAGAGCCCCGTTTGTCAGAAATAAATTTGGCCAAAGACTTTCTACCCCTGTCGCAGCACGCGTGTTTTTAGCTTAACCCCTTTAGAACCCCGAACCCCGTCCCTATACTATTATCAAGTAATGTTATCCCCAAAAACGGGTTTCCAGTTGTAAAGGGGTTAAGTCATCCCACGGTAGAGGTTGCACGTTTTGGGTCAAACTGTTCCTGATCGGCTGAGCTTCTCAAGTACGGAGGAA
The DNA here is from genome assembly GCA_037833945.1 of Alaria marginata. Taxonomy (NCBI): domain Eukaryota; class Phaeophyceae; order Laminariales; family Alariaceae; genus Alaria; species Alaria marginata. The sequence continues at coordinate 6,926 of JBBMKB010093208.1, forward strand.
CTACCGGTGGGGTGCGTATGATAGCTTTACGAGTATATTTGTTTTAGGGCTATTAGCGCATACAAATGCTGGTCGGGTTGCGCGAACGGGTGTTTTCGAAGTCTTGCTTCGGGTGAGGTATTGAACTCCTTGTGATAAGAGCTCAGAAACGCCTCTCTCTGCTGCACCCCTATATACCGTGGGATGACTCCTTACGGCGCGTTCTACGATAGAGGAGTTACGGCACATTCTGGGCGTATGTGTTTCTGAACGACGGGGACCCTTAACCCAAAATCGTCGGGATGCTGTTCTATTCTGAAAAAAGGTCGTTTTTGCATACCTGGGCCACACAGGGGTTCGTTCGTCGGATTGCACTGCTTGCAGTTTGCTCAAAATCAGTTATTGGGTGGGGTGTAGAGCTCTCCTTAAGTCAAAAGCTCCAGAAACAATATGGTGCACCTCTACCGTACTACCGTAGCATGTGTCTTACCCAAGGCGCGAAGTAGATAACGGTGTCCGGCTCGATCTCCAGCCAGCGAGAGGCAACGCGACCGGCAATTCGTGCGATCCACACCAGGAAGAAGATTGACAAGCACACCGCTTCCGCCCCGACACCCGCTAGCCCAGCCACCAGACCCGCCACCATGGCCGCGTTCGCAAGATAGCGTACCGCTCGACCGACGTATGGCCTGTGGGTGTGTACGCGTACGAGTTTTATTGTGCACACCACCAGTACATAGGGCACCGATAAGAAACAGGGTACGCAGTAAGAAAAGGCAGGCTGAGATTTACACGGAAATGATATTTCTGGAGCCGTCGTACTGAAGAGGCGCACTACGATAGAGGAGGCGTTGTTTAGCCATTTTTTGTTGCTGAAGGACGGGGCTATCCTCCTTAACCCAGACTCGTCGGAAGGCCATTCTTGTTTTGCAAAAAATGAGTTTGTTGTTACCTATTACGGGGGACCATAGTAAATAGGACCAAATATTGTGAGTAAAAATAGGTAGATATATAGGTGTTTGTATGTACCGTAGGTCCTATTTACTATGGTCCCCCGTAATAGTCCATGGGTTTTGTTGGTCGGGTTGCACTTTCAGTTAACACTTGAAAACAAAAACAGCTTTTTGGGCGCAAGTATCGAGCTCCTCAAGTGAGGGGCCTAAAAAACAAATCCACCTGTACGCGAAGGAGCCGTGAGACACGTAGTCCTTGACGATAATCCTCGCCAGCGCCGCCATCGAAACGGCAACGGTAAGCCCGAACCCGAGGTACGTCCCACCCCATAGAAAGCTCTGTCCCAGCCAGAAGATCGTCACGAAGACGAGAAGAAACCGCTTCACGCATCTCATGGCGCTGTTGAGGGCGTTGGAAAGCGGGGATGGTTGTTTGTCCATCTCCAGCATTCCGTCGCCGTTGTCGCTTGGTGTTGTACTCGTGGGGGTGGGGCCGTCCATGGCCTGTGTTGATGGATGGGAAACGGACGGGGCTCGTGGGTTTGTTGTCGTTTCAACCGTAAAATCGAAACTTTCAACTTAAAATTTACTGGTATAGAACTCGACGCATAGGAAGACTGCGTGCAGGGTTTGTTGTTGTTGTTGGTGAAAAGGGCATAGGTTTGTCCGTAAACGAAGTAACGGTCCCGGCAAATGCAGGAACAGTCAAACGTGGTTTACTGGTACAAATAATTAGGCGTGTGTGTGTCGGGAATCGGGGTCAGAGTGAGTAGATGGTCAACGAAGGCATGCGGCCAATATACTGCGCGAAGCACATATCCTTACTGATATCTCCCGAGTGCATGTATGTATGTATTGATTTGCACTCCATCCACAAAAATAAATGTAATGCATTGACGCCAAACTCACACGAAACAATCAGCAGCAGCACGCGAAACAAAAAGGTGTAACGCAACGGCGACGAACCCTGCAGTTGATTTCACCGTCTGATCACTGCATAAAGGATCCCACACAAACTCCCGAGCAGTTTCTTCTTCAAAAATCTCGCACAGTTCTAAAAACGGTTGAGTACCTGGTAGAACAAAAACGCGCTGTACGCGACGACGGGGTAGGCCAGAAGAGCGTTGAGTACCGCCAAGGTCTGGTCTTGGAAAGGCTTGGCATCGAGGACCAGCGCGAACGTCAGCACGCACGCTAGCGTAAGGAGTATTCCAGCCAGCCAAAGCGACAGCTTCATGCCGGCATCCACCTGGTCGTTGCGTTGTTACCACGACAACACAGTAGGGGTGGGTGTGTAGGGCTCAGCAACGTGATTTGGCGAGCCGCTCCCAGCCTGACGAGGTACCTAGGAAGATTAAACCAACACGAACATCGGTACGCGCCGCGCTAGCGTAATAATTCTCCCAGCCGGCCATAGCAACACTTTCATACCGGCGTCGGCCTGGCCGTTGCGATAGTGCAACGATAAGGAGGTGTATAGTAGTATCGGTCGGTAGAATGACTATGCGAGCTCCCATCCCGACGAGACGAAGGGAAGGCTTACCGGGAAAATGACGAACGAGAAATCTAGCACAACATTTACTTTTACTACGCTCGGCCGAACGAACTAAACTAATGCACCCAAGTGCATCGCTTCAGGTAGGTAGTCTCAAACGCATCGAATTCCGGCACGTCCGTTTCGGCATGCTTTCACCGTGTTCCAAGACTTGAATGAGCAGCAGTAGCTCACAAAAAAAAACGGGTCGAATTGTTAAACCTGCGCCCGCATGTGTGCGCAGCATAGACTGATATCGGAAGTCCCACTTGACCTTACGACGATCAGCCACGCAACTATCAGATAAACGTTCAGAACACAACAGCATCAAAACCGCAGACAGTAGCAGTGACGAGTATGATCTACTACATGTTAACCGCCACAGCTTGCAAAGATAGATGAGTTTCGACGAAATCTTCGATCACACAGCCAAAGTGTATCATCTATAGTAAATAAAATAGTATACACAACGCTGCCGCCAATTGGCTTGTCAAGCTTCGATGACTTGGCAATGCCGGCGGGTGACTTGATTCAACGTGACGAGGCCGACGAGAATATTACAAGTATCACGGAAGACCATAGTTAACAGGACCAAATATTGTTCGCAATAATAGGTAAATATATAGGTTTTTGTTTGTACAGTAGGTCCCGTTTACTATGGCCCCCCGTAAATAGTAGTTATAAACTTTATAAAGATATTTCAAATACGTCAGCTGTGAGTTCGATCAAATTGATGGTCGATACTCATATTTGCGAGCTGCGTGATACTCCCTCCGGCTGCGCGTTTTAACAGTTTTTTTCCTCTTTTAACAAAAAGTGATAAAACTACAGTAAATATCATTAGTTAGGCTTTGTTGGTTGCAAGAATATATCAAAAACATTTTGATCGAAAGATCTAAAGGTAATACCTGGTGTACTCATCCGTGGTGAACTCGTCTTGACAATTAATTGGTGATATTTTCAAAAACAAAATGGCCGTTCAATACGTATCTCGAGTAACAACCATCTTCAACACATATTACGTACGCTGGATGTTTTCACAAGCGAAATAACTCATCACGTATAACATATCTTCCGGGATGCTTCCACACGCGAAATCATTCAGAACGTGCAATGTATGCTCGGATGTCTACACGCGCAGAATAACAACAACCCAGAAGGGCACCTCGACCTACCTGGTATGTGCCGAACCACTTGGCCGCCGGAAGAAACGTGAACATCAGCACCAGCATTCCGGTCCACAGCACATGACCCGCCCACCCCGGCTCTTCCCGCGAGAGCAGAAGACCCATGAGTACGGTCAGCGCAACACACGATGCGAACCCGTAGCACGCGGCGTACTCGTGCGGCAACAGATACCCCTCTAGAAAAGCTCGTCGGAAGGAGAGGCTATCCACTCGTACCTGAAAGAGAGACAAAGATAGAGAGAGAGGGAGAGAGAGAGAGAGAGAGAGAGAGAGTTCCCCCCCGCCCCGCCAGCAGGAAAGGGATAAGCTAAGCTGAATGTTTTTTCATGTAATACATGGCAAAGTGCCGAACGAGCACCCAAACGTTGGAGGTTGGGGGTATGAGAGGCGCTGCTCCGTCCCGCAAGGGGTGGCTGATCAAATATCAAATTTCTAAAGCAAGCACAAAACGAGTACGCCTCGCCCACCCCCACCCCGCCTGAGACTCCGCCCC
>JBBMKB010093219.1:0-11070 GCA_037833945.1 Alaria marginata
CCCCCCCCCCCCCCCCCCCCCCCCCCCCCCCCCCCCCCCCCCCCCCCCCCCCCCCCCCCCCCCCCCCCCCTCCCTCCTACACTTCGTGCGGGTGGTAGATAGGAATCAACCAGGATAGACGAACCATAGTACAGAATAGCAATAAACAATTCCAACAACTTCAGCGTTCTACATGGATGCAGCCCCATCGGTGGCATGGAACACACCGTGAATCAGAAACGAGTTGCGTGATCGGCTGGTGGCGACGTTTTAGCTGCATGCTCGCGCCGGTGCTGCTGTTTTCCTGCTGCAGAAAGAGTTTATCTGGTACATTACCCCTTACAAAGAGATAGCCGCATAGAGCAACAACAACAAATACGGTACACGGTGCTAACATTTTGGCTTTTGGGGCTTCACCGGACGCATTCTACGATAGAGGTAGCACTTTTTGGTAATTTTGTTTTTGAAAAACGATGCTCCTTAACAAAAACTCGTCGGAATATCGCTTATTTTTGCAATACGAACGCTTTGTATACCTAGGCCATGAGATAGTCCATCGGATTGCTCTTTCAATTTTCTCGAAATTGGTTTTTGGGTGGGGACAAGACCTCCTCATGCCAGGAGCCTTAGAAGGCAAATACTAATGCTGCGCCTCTACCATTAGCATGTGGTTATTAACAGGGAGAAAATGACCATCACATAACTGACGGTTCCAGCACCGGCCACACCAAGCGACGCGGGCTGTTAGGCTTGAGGATTGCCCTGTTATTCCCGAACTTCGACAATTTCAATGCAAATAGTTGTAGGACACACGCCCGAAGCATGAACGATCGTTTGCTGTACGTTTACGCTACGATGATATCGACCGAGCTTCTCGATTGGCCCGTCGCTGCACACCGGTCCCAAAAGGGTCTACTGCATGTAGTAATACTGTTGGTAACTGTTTTATCCACATGCACTCAAACAGCGATATCATACCGTTCGTTTGCGGTTCCAGGTGCTTCTGCGGAGATACTGACTCCGACTACGCACAGTACGGTACGGCGACGTGCGACGTGCCATGCTCGGGAGACCCAAGCCTGATCTGCGGCGGCAGTTTGACCTTGAATATATTCCTGGTGTACTAACTGGATATTCACAGTATTGAATACTGCTGTTTGTTGTCATTTCTTGGTGTATTAGCTATTAATAGTGCAAATGGCGCACTAAGCGCGTCGTGGAGGCGTTCGGCGAGGGGGGGGGGGAGGGTGCACTCTGAAAGCCGCACAGTAATACTAAGGGTCATTCCTATGATAACGATCGCAAGGCAATCACGATTCGTGATATATATCTGTAAATTGGCGATATGTCCCGTCTTTAAAAGTTCGAAACTTTTCATTGACACGATTCGTGACAAATATCACGTTTCTCGTAAATGACATGATTTTGTCACGATGCAATGCATGGCATTTTTTATCGAAATAGGAATGGCCCTAACAGTAGGTAAAGATACATTTTATAACAGCCCTCCAATCAGTTTCTTCGCGCCTGCGCTCCCTTCCCTACGCAGTTGTTAATAGGCCGACGAGTTGGCGACCCCATTTAGCCAAGCCTGGGAAATTATATCGTTGAGTTGTACTCGTAGGGGGTGTACAATACAACACACGTTGATACAACATTTGTCGTACGGCGCGTGGACCGGGCTAGCGGTAATTCGGGGTGAGCGACAGCAATACGACCAAGCTTCGCAGTAGGTGAAGTCCAAGCATATGTGTAGTGGGGGGTGTAAGATCTAATGTATAATCATGAGTCATCCCACGGTAGGGGTCGCAGTTTTTGGGGTCAAACGTTCCTGACCGGTTGAGCTCCTGAAGTCAGGAACTACCAGTTGGCATGATCACTTTACGAGAGTACTTTGTTTAGGACTACTAGCGGTTAGAAATGCTGATCGGGTTGCGCGAACGAAAACCTTGGAAGTCATGTTTCGGGTGAGATACTGAGCTCCTCATGTCAGGAGGTCAGGCACTTATTGCTGCACCCCTACCGTGGGATGAATCTCAATGCATTTGCACTTTTTGCGTTTTCGCTTGGCTAGTTAGTTGACCAATTCGGACGCTTGCTACTCGTACATGCATACTGTACACCAGGGAATCTTGAATACTCCGCATCTATCTCCCAGAACTGGTTGTTCTCATCTGTGCCCAGCGATTTCACAGGCACTATAATAGCGGGACAACCGGCACTACTGTAGTAACTGCGGGCACGAAATCCCTTTCTCTCTACTGTAGTAAGTAGTTGTGCCTACCCCTTGCCCCCCTTGTATGCGGCATCTCTGGGGACCCATGAGTCGTCAAGAGTAGTATGCAGTACCGGCCTTCTGACAAGAAACCAATCGTATATTGGTTTTTGGCTAGATTTGGTTTTGCGAAAGGGTGTATCCGACGCTAAATTAACTATGACAGCGGCCGTATTTATGATTCCCAGTACTGTTCAGGCTGGGGGGGGGGGGTTGTTGGGGAAGGTTGGTAGCGTATAGTACTGCCGTGAGTAGTTCACAGGTTTCGATTTCAGCAGGGCTGCAAATCTGGCAATACATATATACACTTGTGTGAATCGTACGAGTAGGGGTAGCTTAGCATAACTGTATCGTAAGAATAATAATACTCGAAGTAAATACAGTTGGAATGCGGTTCAGGAATCCATGACTACTCTGTGGGCTACCCTAGGACAGCCGTGATAATAGCAACCATTCCCATACGAGTGCGGAATATACCATGCATTTCTTAATGTTATATCGCTGCCCTCCTCTGCTGATTGGTCAAAACCAGCGTAATTGCGTGTCGTGTTTATCGGGTTAGCCAAGGCGTCCTGTTTCGCCTGAACGAAATAAATATCTGCCTCTCTCCTCTGTGCGCTCAAGATCCGCGAGACATTACTAACCATGTCACAATAGGTTTAGAGTGTTTGCGAGACGCCATATTTGGTTGAGTGGAAAACCATATGAAAGCAACGAACATCATAACCCGAGGCCAACTCGACCAAAGAAAAACTAGGTAGGGCTGTCGGTAAAAAGGGCCAAAAGACACTTTCTACTTTCTGAGCCCCCCTACTTGAAGAGCTCTGTACCTCACCCAAAAAACAAATTCCGAGTACTCTGAAAGTAAGTGCAACCCGATGAACAAGCCCATGGCCTATAGGTATACAAAACAATAAATTTACAAGACAACAAAAGAAATTTCGACGATTTTGGGTTAAGGAGCCCCGTCGTCCAGAAAATATTTTGGCCAAAGGTGCTATACTAATAGTAAGTAATACCTCCATCGTAGCAAATGCTTTCTAACCCATTTTTTCTAGGGTTAGGTTGGTGTTGGGTGGTGACCTTCGTTGGTTGCATCATCTTTTAACCCAACCAAAGCATACACCTCACAAGAATTCCAATAACAGTACCGTGGGCGCTAGAGCCCGGGTTCAGCGCATGTGTATTATTAGCCGTACGAGAACGAGTAGTAGCGGGTCGTTTTCGAACTGTACCAACACTTATTGGGTGTCCAATCAACTGTAGAAGAATGTTCTGCAAGTCTAGTCTGCTATCGTAGTTTCAATTTGGCTTTGTACGAGTGCTCTCCCATCCGGTGTCACCAATAATAGCAATGCAGCTAGATCGAATGCACATGCTGTCTTCAAGATGTACCAGTACAGAGCAAACATGCGTACTGTGATACCATAAAAACATCCGTATCTGAGGGAGGGAAAACAAAGGAAACTGCTGTTATCCTCACTCATTCCTGTCTCTCGAAAGCTGACGTCAGACTGCCGTTTAAGAACGGGTTCAGACATGTCTCTGATTTATTGTCAAACAGCAGGTTGTGAGCCTCGATGCGCGCAGTCCATTGCTATGTAGTGGATCGAAGATAGTTAAGCGAGAGGTAGACACATGTACTTCGGAAGTTCGAGTGCCCAAAGCTCGTGGGAGTCGGTGGTGCAAATTTCCCGACTGCGAACTACTATTTGGTCGAGTTTCGAGACTAAGCGGGCCTGCAGACTTCCATCCGTGGCCATTGCATCATAGGTGCAAGCATTGCTCGTCCGTTAAACCCGAACGTTTGTTCGATGTAACTGACGCGGAACAGACACGAGGGGCCTGCTACGAGAATCGAAAAGAAGATAGCGACGACCACCGCTGTGCGTAACGCACGCCAGATCAAGGTTGCTGCGTAGGTATGTGCTATCCCCGGCAAGGGGGCCAACTTACCGTCGCACCTTTGGATACTACGGCCCAGGCTTCGGTAGGAGGGGGGTGCCCCCAATATCACCGCCGGGTTTACACCGCTCGCCCGAGTGGTCTTGTAACCCACTCATAACGGATTGGACACATTCTACTATACTGTATTCAGTATAATAACACCATTTTGTTTCTGAAGCTCCTCAGTTGAGTATTACTAGATTACTCTATACCCTCACCGAAAAAATGATTTTGAGCAAACTGAAACTGCAATCCGATGAACAAACTCGTGGCCCATCTATACGAAAAAAGTATATTGCAAAAATAGAATGACATCTCGACGATTTTGGGTAAAGGAGCTCCGTCATCCAGAAAAAAAAAGCCAAAAAGTGCTACCTCTATCGTAGAACACGTCATTGGCTTTGATTTGTTGGCGCAGCGAAACGAATTATTTCATGGCGGTGCATATTTCAAAGAAGCCTAAACGCGCAAGAGCTTTCAAAGCCAGAAACTAACTAGATGGCCGCTCGACTTGGTGGCTCTGAGGTGATGAAAAACGAATAACTGCAAGTGGCCCCCCTATCGTAGCACGGATCCCCTACGGCGACCCCTACCTGCGTTCCCAATCACGCGGTTGTGTGCCCCCATTGGCACGAGCGTTGCTGACAATGATACCATGGCGCCTCCGCCTTCTGAGAGTTGCCTGCAGCCACCTCCTAGCCTTACGCATGCATGGTGACACGGTCGAACGTATGCCGATTCCGCCTATCCCATTGTTTAGCGCAGACCACAATATTTCGGATCTAGTGCATTTCATGTCGGCCCTGCGCGGCGCGACGTCGGGTATTCCGGTCATGTGTGATACCGCCCACCCCGTGGTTTGGACTCGGGGACGTGGAAATGATCTAGGGCGGCACACCTTAGGTGCAGTGGGCAGTACGTTCTTCGTCCCAGCAGGCGCCGACGTTGAACTCGATGATTGCGGACGCCTTCGCGCAGCGAGTACGACATTTCGAGTTGGGCTACTAAGAACCGGAGGCTCTCCAACACATCATGACGCATTCAGCGATAGAGGTGTTATAACACCATTAGCATTTTTTTTCTGAAGCTCCTCACTTGAGGAGTATTACTGTATGCCTCGACGAAAAACTGATTTTGAGCAAACTGAAAGTGCAATCCGATCAACAAACCCGTGGCCCATCTATACAAAAAACGCACATGGCAAAAATAGAATGACATTCCGACGATTTCGGGTTAAGGAGCCCCGTCATCCAGAAAGTAAAAACGCCAAAAAGTGCTACCTCTATCGTAGAACGGGTCTCATGCAGAAGGTCATGATGTGTTGAAAAGCCTCCGGTCCTTGGTAGCCCAAGTCGAATAGTCTTGCTCACGCGCGACGAAGTCCGCGATCTGTAACTTCAACGTCGACGTCTGCTGGGACGAAGAAGGGGATGCACGTTAATGTTTCTCGTGATGTCTAGCGCTATTATTGTGTAACAGAATGAAAGGGTTTCCAAGTATATTGGGAAGGATCACACTGCAAACTGCCATCGACCTTCCTCCTCTCTCGAAGCCTGAGGTTGGGCTCTGGTTCAATGATTAGTCATATCTCCTCCACTTTTTCTACAAACGACACCTCGCTCCGGACGTGTTTCCCATCCCCGAGTTGGCGCCACAGGGTGGACGGTCTCGTATAGGACCGGCGCGCTCGACACCGCGCCGCGCACAGCCGACGCAAAGGTGAATATATCCGTGACACTGTGGTCTGCGCTATAAGGGACAGGCGGAATCGGCATGAGTACGCCCGTATCCATGAGGACGTATCCCCTTGCAGGTGGCTGCAACACAGCGCGGACTCGGCGCGGTCGGGGCCGGCACACCTGCAACCCAGCGCCACAGAAGAAACGGCGACTGTATGCGTAAACTGGACCGGGGGAAATGCAGCAGCGGGCAATGCGAAACGTATTGCACGCATACCCCAAACCACGTCGGGCAGCGCCCCTACCGTGTAAACTCTCAAAACCGCAACGAGACTTCTCTGGTCCATCTTTAATCGCACAGCGTGTGTCCTCGACCGTACAGTAGTGGCCCTGTTGGCTACACGGGCGACACCGCGACCAGCTTCGCCGTCCACGCCGTGGGAGGCATGCCAGCCGCCGTCCGCTTCACTCGCCCCCCGATCGCGCATGTCGGCAGCACTGGAACCTGTCCGCCCTCTACCGCTACCACCTTCCCCGCCTTCCGCACAGTGTACCGTATAACGCAAGACAACACACCCCCTGGGAAAAATTTAAAAGCTGATTTTCTCGACAACGGAGAGAGTGCGAACGCCAAGCGGCGTTCGACGAAACCCTCCCAAAGGCGCCATTTTCGTTGTGTACGATACCCGCCTAGTTTTGGAGAAAGTCGGCTCTGAAACTCACCCCGGGGGATGTGTGTGTTATCTTGCGTGGTATACGGTAGGCCGTGCCAACTCCGACCCATGTCACCGGCCACACACTACCGCGATGCCGGTGCCTTCCCCAGGTCCCTTCGGTCGGGGAAGGTGGGGCGGAGGCGCTCGCAGCAAGATCAAGGGTAAAGATGCATGGGAGAGGGAGACGGAGTTATCCGCGCATCAGGCAGACGGGTACGCATGGTACGGCTAACGCGCGGGGCGTGATTTCCGTCGCGAGACGATCCGTTCCACGCAGAAGGCAGACGGGTCAGCGTGGTGCGGTCTACCACAGACGGAGTGAGTGGGGTACACTCCATGTGCGGGGTACGATTATATCGTCAACTGACGGTGGTATGTATCTTGATGAGACGATCGAAGGGATTTATGTCCTTCGCTCATAGAGGTGCCTTTCGTCTCTACGGGCAGCGCTCGCGAGCTAATCCCGCGGGCTCTCGACACTCTACATCGACCCCACCAGGAATATATATATATGTCGGTTGACGAGACTCTTGACTCTTGAAGGACGGCCGTCAAGGCACTCCTCACACTAAAACTAGTATATTAAGTATAAAGAAGCCTTGACGGGACACAACTATTAATAGACCGTCAACCGTCAACCGACGTGCTAGCCATCGTGGTATCACCACTCAGCGATTAGCTAGCCGAGTTGGCTGTATCGCGATGGCCGCGTGGGTCTGGGGCATGGAGTGCGGGGGGTGGAGTGCGACGACAACTGCCCCCCTCACCCTCGCGTTTCAAAATATCCTGCGACGACAACTACTCCTCCCCCTCCCGTTTCAAATTAACTTCTCGCCTTTTGGGATGACGTGTATCTGTAACGCGTCCAACGACGCTCAAGACCGGCAGGAAGACCGGCAGGAATCCTGCCGACGAAGCTACTGTCGGGGAAAAGGCCTGCCGTCCCCCTCGAGAATGAATGGATGCTGTGATGGACTCGTGTGTTCGCGTGTGAAGGACTTGTCGCAATAGTAGGCATTACTCTCCAGGCGATTCAAAAACCACCAGAAACGCGCGCTGCTGGACAACATGTGCAAGAATGCTCTCGCTGCTACGTGCTTGCTGTGCACATGTATGAGTAGAATCCTACTTACTCTGAAGTATAATACGCAGATTGTTGCGCCACGTAAAGATTGCGTAAGCTTCCGGATAGACCAAAATGTATTTACTATCCTAGTTGTTGAATGCGATGTATGGGAAAAACCTGACCTTGCCGCCTGCTCCAGCTTTCTGTCTTCTGTGATACCTGGTGCAACATGTCGATGCTTCTTCTCCAAAGCTCTTACCCCAACGGCGACGCTAACAAAGTGCTGTAATTGACTACTGCTGTCCCAAGTCCTAATAATCTGCATAGTAGTACCAGGAATCTTCTTGTGAATCCTAGAATACGCCGGTTGCCTTTTACCGCATCCAACCAAACGCTTACCACGGTCTCCAGCGGCCATCTCGGGCTGATCTACTCCGCTGAAAACCCTTCAGCTACGAGTACGTAGCTGACTTTTACGAAGGCGGCGGGTGTCATGCTGCACGCTGCTACGATGCGACGAACGATGCGATGCGGTTCGTGTGTGAAAAAAAAAAAACTCCCGCCGGCTTCAGTTCCCCGAAGCCCTAAACAAACATCCCTTCAGTGTCTACTGAAAACTAATCTCTCCGCACAGATCGGGAGATCGGGTTTACGGCAGTTGGGCATCGAGTAACCTGGTCCCGTGCCTACGCACATTCCCCCTCGGACATAGCCATTTCTACTCGCGTACTTGCTGCTACTGCTGCTGCTACTGCTGCTGGTGCTGCTGCTGCTGCTGCTGCTGCTGTTTGCTGCGGTTCTACGGATAGCGCACTCTTACATCCGCGCCACTTGAGTATGGAGTCCCAAACCACCACCGCTCGTAACACCCCCATGCCCTCTTCTCGAGACTTGAGTCTCCCGCCCTCGTCCCTGTCCGCTGCTGCCGCTACACCTTCATCGGAGCCAGCGCCGACCAGAGGAACGCTCGGTGTTGTTAATGAGGATCAGGTGGTGGTGTGGGATAGGGCGATGCAGCAAATGGTCGTGAGGAACAGGGCGGACGTCAAGCTGGAGGTGTGTTTGTGTGTTTGTATGATAGTTGCAGTAGCTCATGTCCGTAAGCGTAAGGGCCGTTGTGATATTAATTTGGATATAATACCGGTCCTTATATTTCCGTACTTATCGCTTGTTGATGTTGCGATTATACCATCAGGTACCTGATACCAGGTAGACCCACAGACACGCTTACAACATATCTCGGCCCTCCCTCGGCAGTGCTTTGGCCTCTCGGACTACTTCAGCTGTGAGTTCGACCAGTTGAGTGGTCCATACTCATTTTACAAAACAATGCCAAATTTTACTTCAGCTGTGAGTTCGACCAGTTGAGTGGTCGATACTTTAGTGCCGGCGGAGATATTATTTTTTCAGGACCGATCCCTGGAACGATATTTATTTCCTCTTTTTCCATGCTGCATTGGGGAACCTTCCACTTTTTCTTTGCTTTCTTCGTGTTTATGTTTTTCGTTTTCGTTCGTTTTCGTTTCCTTCCGTCGTTCTTTTGTTCGTGTTTCTTGGTTTGCTCGCTTAGTTTTGACTGTTTTGTTTACTTTTTTGCATCCATTTTTCGTTGTTTATTTTATCGACTTTTTTGTTCCGGTTTTACATCGGGTTTTTTTTTGTTGGCCTTTTAGACTATATGTTACTCGTATAATTCGAGTATGATACTGGAGTACGTATCATATTATCGACCTGCTGTACGTAGAAATGGTTTTAAAGGTACATACTTCTTCACAAACAAAAGCACACACACCAGAGAAGCTCCGATAGGCCAGCATACCACCGAGCATCTACCCCAAGCACTGCACACAGCGAAATCAGCCCTGCTCAGAGCAGCAAAGCACATACGCGCCGATTAGAGCGCGACAACGCAAGCAAGCACACTTACCGAAAGCCTTAACAGGACGTTTTTTTGTCACCGAGCATCTACCTCCGCTCGCTGTGTTCTTCAAACGAATAGACCGAAATCTGCCCGGCATTAAAAACTATATCTTACGACCTGTTGCAACCGATTTGCAACTACTTGATAAGCGTGCGTCTGAGCTGGTGATAAGTTTTTCCCCACACAAACAAGCGACTCTGGCTGGTGGTTGATGATACGCGAAGGATTTGACTTTATTTTCAACCTCTGTGAAGATAAAGCACTACTATTAATACGCGTATTGTGCCGGTATTTTTTATCACCGTCCTTTCGTGCAAATGATACCGGGTACATCTATACGGTACCATGCCCATGCTTGTGGCTTCCTATTTGTTTGGCGGGAACATCGCGGCGGGGCTCTTGGCATTTGCAAGTCGCTAGTTTGCACCTACAATCAATCATGGCCTCTGTCCGCTTCACATATCTATACTTGTGTTCTGCTTTTCATTCTTGAGCGAGCGTAGCGGGGGGAGGACGCCGCCCGCGAAGCGAAACGCCTTGTACACTTCTACGTGATACGCTCCCTCGATGATATTTGCGGTTGGGTGTAGCCCCTTGCAGTTGGGTGTAGCCCCTTGCAGTTGGGTGTAGCCCCTGGTCCTTGTGCCGACATCATCTAACCATTTATAGCACACTTTGTCTTTTTGACCCCGATTAGAACATAATACGAGCACAATACTAATGTAGCATAACGAGGGCTATCGCTAGCGTAATCCTAAATTTAGATAGCTTAAAAGCCGTTACCAGCTATTTGGGTGTCCCCTGTGGATCAGATGTCAGGAGATGGTCAGTCAAGGGGAAACGTACAGCGTTCAAGGGTGTAAAACCGAGCGTTCCACACTAAAATCTAGTAATGAGTCGTCAGTCAAGGTAAATTATTGGAAAATGCCGTCCGTCAAGGGGTGAAAGTGCCGTCTCCTGACATCTTTGCTGTGGATAGTACCTCCGAAAGTCGTCAACTTGTACAAAACTGTGGCTACTGTAACCTATGCGTGCAAGAACGAACACACTCGCGTGCTGGGTATAGCTGATGCGTGTTGAACCTTCCTTGGAAATCAATCCATACATCCGGTATCAAGTTCCACATGTCAGACAGATCAAATCCCATTTCATGATCTGTGTGATCTGTGTCATGCAGGACAGACAGATCCCTGGTCTATATGATCTGCATGGCCTATAGATCATATAGATCATCTAGATCATCTAGATCATGGGAGCCGGATGATCTGCATGGCCTCGCACATGTTTCCTTGGTCGGGTCTGTACCACACGGATCCTGCACAACACCCCTCTTTTTGTTATGTGGCGCGTTATCCAACAGATAAGTGCATATAAGTATAAGTAAATTTAGGTATTATAAATATAGATATCTTAATGTGGCCGCTTCGCCCTCATCGCTCCTCAGCTTTTCTTAGACGTATTTTTTAGCGTTTGCCGTGCTAACCTTC
>JBBMKB010093230.1:0-11068 GCA_037833945.1 Alaria marginata
TGTTTCGGGTGAGATATTGAGCTCTTCATGTCAGAAGCTCAGGGGCTTTTTGCTGCACCCCTACCGTAGGATGACTCCATGGGTCTCCCATGGGTTGCCCGTGAGTTGACCGCGAGTTTCTATTGGTCGCTCGGCTGTGGGATGTTCTCAACCCACAAATCATTCCAGATAAATTACCAAATATATTTCGATTTTTGACGACAGCTTTTTAGGAGAGGGGGCGTGTCGCGACAGCGCCCCGTGCCCCGGAGACTTGCCCTCGGCAAGCGCGTCGGGGGTGTCTTTCCGTCGGTATGAATTAGGCATTGCGATGGAGAATCAAATGGTAATGACATCGCACTTTGTGCGCAGGTATTTTATCATGTACACACGTTTTAAGTGTGAGCACCCCCACGCTTGTCGCGCATACAACTGCATGATGACGCGTTCTACACTGGAATTAGCCCTTTTTGGCGTTTTTACTTTCTGGATGACTAGCTCCGTAACCCCAAATCGTCGGAATGTCGTTCTATTTTTGCTATATCATTTTGTTGTTTAGATGGGCCACGGGTGTGTTCATCGGATTGCACTTTCAGTTCGCTCAAAATCAGTTTGCCGGTGAGGCAAAAAGCTCCTCAAGTGATGAGCTTCAGAAAAGACATGCTGCACCTCTATCTATCGTACAATTCGTCTGATGAACGGGTGGATGGACGTTGCTCTGTTGTCCGAGGTCACCGTACAATACATTTGTTTTGAGCGCACAAAGCGACTACCGTCCGGGCTTGCACGTACATGTATTTTTGTCGAACATAACTTTCTCCGGGTACAATGTCCACGAACATGTATATACTACCAAGCTCTTCTCGCCGGTTAAACGACTCTGAAGTATGACACCTTTCAGGAACTTGGTTACTCTGCATTCAACAGATATGGTACTTAAACCCCACTTTGTGTTATTATACGTTGTATCAGATACTCTTTAGGTATTTGCTACTATGTCCGGTAAATGGATATTGTTTTTTAAACGCTTTGATCGGTAGGGCGTGCCATTCGGTTTTCACTTTAGCAAAGCTATCTTACCTGTATTATATGTGCGTAGCAGTCACGCACGCCACACACTCACCCATAGAGTACAATTTCCTGCTCACGTTGGGCCGACAGGAATATGCCTACAGTGTCAACTGCCCCCCCTAGAACACTCGGGAAGATACTCCAACAGCAAACCTGGTGGCGACTACAGTACCGTTGCTGGGAAACCAACGCGTATGTGCAGACGGTAATAGGGGACGAAGCTGACATTCTCCACGACCTTTCCATCGCAAACTACAGTACTTCGACGACGGTACAAGCTAGCCCTGCTGGTAACAACTAACTTGATCCGTTACATTGGACAGTGAAAATACGCTAGTCCCCTCCGACTCTGGATGGTTTTCTCCTTGCGTTCTGAAGATACCAGTCACATACATCGATAACGCACCAACACAATCCTACGCGGTGGGCTGAAGCTCATTCCTCTTGCGCATCTTAGGTCCACAACTGGCTTTGAGGCTGAAAGGAGTGTGAAACAAACGAGGTTCAGCTGACTGAACGACACGCGAAACAAACGAGCTTCAGCTGGCTGGACGACCTGTGAAACTAACAAGAAACTTTCAACGCACCGGCAAATTCCGTTGGAGTACTGCCTCGGACTCTGTCGTACGAAGGCTCATCGTAGTAAACTCGCCCTTGACAGTTGAGGCCACGGTCACACATACGGCATGCACGCCTTGCGTTCGTCGGCTGCCCACCTCCTACAGTACGTTCCTTTCATCTCATTCTTGCGTAAAGAGCTCTTGCATACCAGCACGATCAATACCTCAACTAAAAACAGAACCTGACAGCGTACGAAGCGGAAGCTGCACCACACGACTCATGGCCACCGTAAGATTGCTACCATGCCATGTAACATTCAGGAACCCGACTATTATCTCATCCCACGACTTTTTCTCATACTACAAACCAAAGTCGGGCACTCTCTGTTTCTCGTTCTACACGGATGTGTAGCCGTTGAGAAAAATATTGTCGCTAGCTTATGTTCTCTTCAAGTTCCACCCGCACCGGATCCAGCTGCGCACGTCGGCTTGTGGCTCTTCCAGTCCTGGCGTTGGCACTCTCTAGAGCAATACGTTACCTTCCGGCATCGTGAGCAGCGCATAGAGGCGCCCCCCTTACCGCACTTGGCGCACCCGACTGCTACAGACGCCGAAGGCACACTGGCCGTCGTCTTGGCAGGTTCAGCAGAAACCGCCTCGAGGGGGGCGTACAGTGGTGACAGTGCCACCCTGTAGACATGCGTGAGAAGGGTTGCATCAATCCCTTCGACACACTTGATCGCCTCGATGAAGGCCGGTGGCAGGTCCTTGCCCGAACCGCAGCTGCAGATAGTTGGACCATACTTACTCGGGATGGCATAACTCAGAGTCGAGTAGACGCACTGCGAGGTGTGCGCATAGGTCTGCCGAGCACGTTCGACGGCGACAGGAAGAAGTGCCGTCCAAAGCTCAAACTCCTCAGGACACACCTGCACGATACACGAGTTCGGGGATCTGTGAGGTTTGTACTGCGGAGGGTTGCTTGCACTTACGATATGATATGTCTACAATATATGCGCCCCCCTAATTGACTGTCATAGGTATGAAAGCTCGGGATCATTTTCTTACAGTACGTGACGTACAAAAGCGCCGACACTCGAAACTCGGACATATCAGCACTGTGACGCCGACCAAAGGTCTGTTACCTGTATGAAGTGAGTGGCTGTGTCACCGATGGCGGCACCTAGCTGAAGAGAGGCCTCATGGCCCATGCTATCCACCGGCATGATGCAGCAGTCCAGCACCAGTGCTTGGTTACTAGGGTCCAGGAGGATCTCATTCACCCACACCCAAAGCGCAGGCTCGTCTTGGCGCTGTTTGTTGGTGATGCACGACCACGAATGTTTCCATATAGGGTTTTCTTCTTTGTAAGTTGCGCACGCTGATGTAGCAATATCCAGCAAGCTCTCCTATGCAGGGGCAGGTAGACGGAAGGTAGCATGGGTATTAGCACACTGAATCACTCTTCTATCAGAGCACAAAATAAACAATCATGGCGTGACAACTAAAAGAAAAGCTATCCTGTAGACTAAAGTGGCTTCACCTTCATTCCGAGGAAGCCCATGTGAGGCCCGGCCGTCGAACGACCGCAGGACTTCTCTTGCGAATATCTGTCGGCGGTGTGAGCAGACATCGGGCCCATAACCTGTCCGCACGGTGTGTGAACGAAGCCCATGTTTGCCATATCATCAGCGAAGTCGACACGACGGGTACTTTATCGCAAGTTCCAGTGCACCAGGGCTCTTGAGTGTTAGCATTGAGATAAAACCATGAAACACAATGCACAAAGACACGAGTAGCACTTGTATATCGAATGGCGATGCCATTACAACCAGGTCACTTATATATCGATAGGCAATGCCATTATAACCGGTTTCTTTATCTACAGTAGCAATGTTAAGCAGTCCTGAGGAATGTTACGAAACGTGAACTGACACGACTCCACATTATTGTTTCAAGATCATAACGGAATGGGTCCCGCGATAGGTGTGTTTCTACGATTGAAGCTTGAACCTATCCGGGTGAAACGCTTGAATCCCGCTGGCACTGGCTTTCATCCGCTTTCTAGTCGGGCCGTCCGTGCACTGACCTCATGGTGTGCCCATTCCGCTTTGAAGTCCAACCTTGGTAAAGACGCAAGTGGGACGCTCATCGGCCAGCACAATGTCGACAAAACCCTCCTTGGGCCGTCCTCTTCGATGTCGCAGGCCGTCAAAGTAAACGGAATCTCAAGGAGCCCTTCGATCGGCAACAGCACGAAGTACGCATACCCCTGGTTCTTGGTGTACACCACTCGAACATCCTTGCAAGTCACCGGGAATGGGAGACGAGTCGTATGGACGAGCGCCTCGCCCAGAACGACCCGAACAGAGCATGGGTCTTGGGTTGCCTCCACATGCGGAATCCCGCCCTTGGCTAGTTGCTCACGTGCCTCCCTGTTAACCATGACCAACTTCACCCTTCCCATTAGCGAGCCGTCGGTTTTGCGTCCTGGCCGGCTCTTCAGCTCGAGGGACTGGTCGACAACCGACTTGCCATGTCTGAAGCGCTGAAGTAACGGCCACTCGGGCGTAGGTTGCAGTGACCGTCCCGTTACCGAGGAAACGGGAGTTTTCTCCTGGCGTCGACTTGACACGGCCTGTCCCGGGCAAACAAGAGGCGGAGATGAAGAACCGTCCTTCCACCGCCAGTAGGGTCTGCCAGCCGTCATGATTGCTGTCCTATCCGTGTTGGCGAGGTCCGCACTATATATTACCCCCCGCGGAAGATTTCCCATGTTACCCTGAGGTGGTTGGAACATCCCCCCCCCTTCACACCGAAGCTGCACTTCAATTGCAGATGAAGGCGCCATGTCCAGCATGACGCCAAGGATGGAGGCGGGCATAACCACGGATACCATGAGTTCAGCATCTGGGTCATCCTCTCGCGTGCCCCGAACTTCCAAGTGCTCGTTAAGCGAGTTCCAGCCGTTTCCGTCCTCTTCAACCCCACTGCCGCCACGACGCACTCGGACGCAAGCCGTGTGAACGCTCTTATAGGGACTGTCCCACACCCGCATGTATATGGTGGTGTTCAAAATACCCCGAAGCAGATTCAGCTCCGATGGAGGCACCAAGAGCACAACTCGGTGAATGCCGGGCGGGTACCTGGGGCTGTAGGAGACGGGTGCAAGCCCAAGAACATGGAATATAGCCACCTGAAAGACATCACGAATACCGGGCAAAACAATGGCGCGTGGTAAAGTATGTGAAGCAGTGCTAACACATCCCTAGGCCCCGGAGATGCTCGCTAAAGCGAACGAACGTGATTGAACACTTATGCCAAGGCGGTTAGTGCCCTTGGGCTGCGTGTAAGATGGGGTCTCGAGCCGTTTCGTAACTCAGGGGGGTTGTTTCGGTTCAAGTTTCAGTGAATAATATCATCTGCGGGCAAGTCGGTTGTGCGCTTCTCGAAATTAGCACGCCTACTATCATAGAGGAACTCAGATCCTAACTCCTGATCTCCAATGATTCAGTTGAAATACATTGCCGGCTGCTGTTCTATTACCAACAATTTCCAACCAAACAATTAAAAATCATGGAACAATCAGACTTTCCTGCAGTGTTTCCCCGGGGGGCTACGTTTAACCTGGTATTTGTTGTAAATTATTGAGCATTGCACTAATCGTTCGAGAAGCGGATTGTTTTAGTCGTGTATTGCTCGGATAGTGTCACACTTCGTAGATGGACGCAATTCGAGAAGCGCACTGATGTGTTCTCACTTTCTGGGTAAAATAAGATATTCGACTGATAAAACCAAAAACACATGTTGAATTGAAACTAATCCAGCT
Organism: Alaria marginata; assembly: GCA_037833945.1. Classification (NCBI taxonomy): domain Eukaryota; class Phaeophyceae; order Laminariales; family Alariaceae; genus Alaria; species Alaria marginata. The sequence goes on from JBBMKB010093230.1 coordinate 5,440, forward strand.
CCCGTAGGAAACGGCCTCATTTAAGGGTGCGGGTGAGTATGCTCCATACATCATGTATTCCCTTAGGAGGAAATTCAGAACTAGCAATATCTATCGTTTCATTTTACTGTTAATATGCTTACTACTTTCCATATATATATTGCCTTTTGAGCAGCAGCAGCAGCTACACTCATTCTTTTGTTAAAACGGTGAGATACGTTACCCAAGAAACACGCCAAAGGGGAACCGACATCCCTTCTGAATAAAACCTGCCACGTTCGATCATTGCACATTAATTACAAGAAAACTTGCACTTGGGCGCTATTAATAGATGTTTTGTTCAACCTGAAGATGACTCCAACGTATCTCATGTTAGTGTTGACACCCCGTGAACCTACCCCTGCCTTTTGGGTCATTCTGCAACCCCTTACCCTGGTACAGCTACTCTGCGGCCGGTGGTTTCTACAACGCGACGTTCCGTCAGGCCCTTGCACCAGTTGGGCGCTGATTGGTTGGCAATGTCGCCAAATTTAAAGTTAAACGGCATCAGTAGCGCGAGGAATATCATGTTTTCCACATAGACTAATCGATGGCGGAGTGCTATTGAAACACATAACGGAGTGTTCGCCTGTCATGCTGGAGCGCGTTTAGGCTCGAAAAATGCACCGCCTTGATCTATCGGTAGAACACGAAAGCACGCGGTGAGTATGTATGTATGTTATCCCAATGTACTACGACCGGGCATTTCACCTGTGGTCCGGCCATTTCCCTTGAGCCGTGTTTTGCAATTCAACATCGTCACCGTAAACTACTACTGTATACTATGAATTGTATGGCTGCTACAGAAAGTACGATTATTACATTACACAATGTGCATGTACAAGATTTGAAATCACGTTTCTACTACATGGTCGCCCTGAGTCACTTGGTCCCATAAGGATAGACGTGTTGACTGACCTTTTCCTCAACGTTGATGGGACTAGCATTGCCCAGGATACCCAGGACAGTCTTGAAGTGCTGCGTTTGTAGGCGCAGCCGGCGACCGGCCAAGGCTAAGAGCCGTCCAAATGATGCCACTGTGTAATACGTCATGACTGTGTTGATACGGACGTCGTTTGCGATCTCCTGCGCCGTCTCCCATGTCAGGTCTGAAGGGAGGTCCAATGCTTCTAGGGCGAGGTTCATCATTGCGCTGTACACCGGCAAGGTCAGGTCGGCAAATTCGTCTGGGCCAATGTCTCCGAGGACCTGGGTTGTTGTTCGGTTTGTTGCAGGAAATAAACAGCCGATTACGAAACGCAATAGCTGTGGGTGACCACAAGCAGTCCCATGAGGAGGAAAATTCCATATGGGCGGCGCGCTGAGTTGCAGCTGAACTCACATCTCCCAGACAACTTAAAGAGCACGGAAGATTACCGCCAGGTTGACGTGGATTGTTTTCTAATTCCATTCCACCCGTTATGATGAAGTGGCAGTTCAGCAACACAAATTAAAGTCAGTGGCAGCAAGTAGATCTGATTATCGCGAGCTGGTACCTTTCGTGTTCAGCACGAGTAGCGCATCATGTTGCAGCTGATTCTCCCCTCACATTGCAGTTTGCACTGACATGTGTCGACAGACTTACCGCAGTTTCTGCGAAAGCTTGCCCAGGCTGCTTCCATGTCACCCGAAACATTCTTGGGTATCCAGCCCTCACTTCCATGTCTTTGGACGACAAATTCGATCCCATCGTCACAACCAGGCTGGTGGTGTCCGCATGCCCTTCCACCGACGCCATGCTCGAAACAGGCACAACGCCTGCCGTCATTCAAAGCCGAGCAGAGGCGGGCTCACGTGTTCGCACGTTAATGTGTGCGCTGATCGAACTCAATTTATGGTGCAGCTCTTACGGTCGACCTCATCTTCACCGGCTAGTGATCAAACGGGATCCACGGTTGAGGACATGCTGCATAAATACTGAATGTTCGATCTACCTCCTCGTTTGAAGAAATATTTTTGCTGGAACTGCTGCTGTGACAAGGCACTACGGTCGTATCGTCAATGGTTTGTGTGGTTCAAGGCAACCAACCTTCCTAAGCATCCAGTGGTCCAGGGAGGACAACACAAGAGTTACGCAGCAGCTCTCGCCGGTGGCTCTGTTGACCTCCCTCATATCGTGTATTGCCTGATGTGGATGTGGTTACGTTTCTGCTACCACGCTTTAGAATGCTGAGCGCGCTCCGACGCCTCTGCTCACCTATTAATATCGCCGCAGCCTGGGAGCTCATACAGAAGAGCTTTTTGTGGAGTGCAGCCGTATCCTTGAACAGGGGTAGTCTATGGGCCGATGACATGAAGTCCATGACAATAGCTGCGTGTGACTGCTTCTTACGGAGCGGTGCGGAAGCCACGAGAAGGTTGACCGTACCTAGACGTAACAACACAATGATATGTCGACACCAGACAGCATCAGACTCGCGGCACGATTTGATGGTGCGAGCGGAAAGGATGGATCACCGGGACAAAATGATACATGTGCCAAGACAGACAACACGCAATCATCCCCCCTACGATAAGCAGTCCTCAGCTGAGCAATTTATGTTGCGTGTAGTTCATACCGAACCTGTCTTGAGTGTTACTCATGGACATATTTTCAACTTGTTGGTTTCTGACAGGTAGACGGGAAGACCTTATAGCTGGAAATTAAATTAATTCTCGACTATTCACCAAGATTGTCCGCAAGGTTGCTGGTGCTGATGACGTCGAACTCCAAGCGAGATTCCTGAAAGGTGTCTTTGCGAAGTCGCAATGGCTGCAGTGATCCTTGCGGAAACGCGATGCCGTTGAATGTCGGCGAGCTTAAACTGTCTGCACCAAGACCAGTACCGCCTTCGGTGCCCCCCCCAGTCATCGATGCGGCTAACATCGCATCGCAGAACTCTATCGCGCCGCCCACGTTGATGTTGATCCTGAGGTGCGGGATAACAGACGCCAAACTGACACCACGCTCGGTCGGTATGATACTCGTAGCTGCCAGAAATCCGCCACACATCTGGGCTAGCTGCTCCAAGGCAGCACCGAACCAGGCGTCTTGAATACCCCTCCGAGAAAACGCAGTCGTAGGTTCTACCTTGCAGCGGTCGATGTCCAGTCTATTTTGCTTGAGCACACCCGGTGCAAGATTTCCGTGCTCCTCCTGGGTGCTCTTGTCACGCAGCTTCCATGATGCCACTGTTATACACCAATCACGTGCGGGCGTTCGTAAGTAAATGAAACACCCCGGATGGGCATCAAAACCAGTTTATTGGCTCATCAAATACCAAAGGTTTGAGTGCCAAAAGGATACCGAGCTACTGTAGGTCACAGAGCGTCCTTTGAATAACCATCGGCGCGCACCGAATATGCATCTACGGGTTGACCAATACAGCAACGTATCACGCAGTCTCAACGTGCAGTGAGCTACCAGAGGCTTGTCTATGGGTTTGGACAAGGCGCGCGCGCTTTGACACCGAACCTTCTGTGTGGAAGGCATCGAGCGGGAATGACGCGTAGTGAAGGGTGAAGCTGATTCCCTTCTTCTCCGTCACGAGCAGAAGAGGGTTGACGAGGTTACACGGTGCCCGTTTGAGGGGCGCCCCTTTGACCTCCAGCAGGAGCGGGAACGGGTCCAAAACTCCCTCCTCCAGGTCTGAGGTAAGGTCGAAGTAGGAGTGCAGGCAAGTAAGTTATAGTTGTGAGGCATCTCCATGGTACACCGGTGCTCTCCGGCGGAAGCTACGTAAGAAGTCCATCCAAAAGTACGATAACCCCGCAATGACAAACGAGCGCTGGACACAAGTCCAGGAAATGTTTGAGTCTAAATGACAATCCAAATATGGAGGCGTTTAGTACACGTCTGCGCCAGTAGTTGACGATGTTATAACTACAGTAATGTAGCAAACCTACATGTGTGTGCCATCTCGCTGTAGGCATCCAAAGTTGCTGTCCGACGGAGAGATGCCAGCCCCATAGCCCGAGACACGAGAGTGTGTTGCTTTGAGAAACGAATGGAGATATCTGTGGACCGTTGCTGCCTCACGCTCGCAGCCGAACACCTCCCTTGCAGGCCCGTATCGGCGTAAAGAGTCAAGATATCCCGGACACGATCTTGGCTGCGGTTGTCGGTGAAGCGAACCATCCGACCTAGCTCGGTCGAATTCCACACCTCTGAAGATGCGATTCGTGCGGCCAACCTTCCGGCGACATCCTGAATCGTCTGCAAAACGTCAGCGTCAACGAACACGTTGTACATGGCGCTGAAGATTACTCCGATCCTTTGGGCGAAAGCGGCGTTGTGCTTTTCACGCCCCCCTGTGACGTTCGAACACGCTGGTCCTGCTCGTGAATTCGCCTTGGCGTTGTTTGCGTTGCAGTTCATGGTGGCGTTTGTCGGGCGGGAAGTTTCGCCCATCTTGACCTCGACTGGCGCTTTGCTTGCCTCGCTACCACTAACGCTCATCGCCTTCAACTGAGAATCGAGCATGCCCGTTTCCGCGGAGGCTGTCTCCAGCAGAACCCTAGAATCGAGGACCAGCTGGAGCATCACGAGATTCCTGGCATGGATGGCAGGTTCCCAGTCGTTCAAGGTAAACGTCAACTGGCGGGGCACGGGCCCACAGCTCACGCCCCGCCTCCCATGGAGTTGAATGGAGTACAGGAAGTTTCGAAGGTCGCCACAGCCCAGACTGAGAATGTCAGCCCTTGCGGCGTCGTGCGGTATATGCTGGAGAAGGTCCGTCGGAGGAGTGTTTCCTGTTGTTGGGGTTGATACCGGAGAATAACGCGGAAGGACGTTCCGCCATTAAGTGGTGAAGTTATTCTCAGCTATCTAGGCAGGAGCTAACCACACGTTGTTGTTGCCTTAAGCTACGAAACCAGTGGAAAACGGCTATTCACTTTTCTCCGAATGTGGTTGCAAATTTGTGTTTGGCACCAAGGGAAACAGAGCCATGGAGGGTCATATGAGTGGAGCGTAGCTTGGATTTAAAACATTAAACTAGGTCGCAGTTTCCTTATGCATTGCAGAATAGGTCACGCCAAGCCTCTGACAGTTGGTAAGTAATACAGGTGGTGCTGCGACGTGAAGCCTAGTCCATTCTCGCACTGCTTTGTTTAGTCTCTTTTCTGTTTGGTACGTAAGCTATGAGCAAAATAAAGATGCCTGATATACTGCGAACTATGGATGCGGATGACTCACCCAGCACTGGCCCTCTGCGGCCCTACCGGGGTACTTCAAAACAATTTACGTTGTTGGCAAGGACAAAATCACTGCTTGAGTCGACGCTCTTCTTTCATTGTATTCAGTTTTTCACTTTTGGTCTGTTTTCGAGGCAAAATTTCCTTCCTTTTGTTATTCAGTTTTGTTTCCGCGGTAGCGTTCAACTTTGAGCCGGTTGTTGCCTACTAATTGTTGACGTCGCCGACGAAATAAAGTATTTCGTTAGTAAACTAACCGTCATTTGCTTTCAACATCTTTCCCCACGGTATTTATCAATTTTGAGCAGACTCCTTCAAATCCTCACCAGGGAAGCTTCTGTTTTCTCCGGATTATTCAGGGCTTGTCGTGGGCCGATAGTACGGGCCGGGCCGGGCCGAAAAAATTGAAAATGTGATGGGCCGGGCCGGGCCGGGC
>JBBMKB010093241.1:0-11067 GCA_037833945.1 Alaria marginata
CTTGCTTGCCTTGCTTGCCTTGCTTGCCTTGCTTGCCTTGCTTGCCTTGCTTGCCTTGCTTGCCTTGCTTGCCTTGCATCAACCATGATGCACGTTGCCGTTAACATTGCCCACGACCCCACAAGCGCGTTCCGAAGGTTGAAGCGAAATTTGCCGACCTCCAACGTCCGGCGTGGAAGATGATATCTCGGGTTTGTCCCACCGTATGATATGTGCCGGTCCGAAACTTCTCGGAATTTTCTCGGAACGTTCCTAGGCAGTGTCCGACCCCTGTTGCACGTATAAATGTGTCTTGATATGATGTGTGGATTGGTTTGCTGCTATGTCTTGTGTTGCTATATATGTGCTCACAAGTGCTGCTCATATACATGTGTGTTTATTGTGTGTTATGTTCGGGTAGGTGCTGGTACTACAAGAGGGTCACCTGGCGGGGATTGTGACCCCGAAGGACCTGCTGATGAGAGTGGTGGCTAAGGGCTTGGACCCCGACGCTACGGCGGTGTCCGACATCATGACCCCCAACCCCGACACCGTCACGCCGGAGATGACCGTCGTCGAGGCGCTCAGAGAGGTAACAGGGGACTTTTCACCCTAATGTAACCGCGCGCACGTTTTTCGGGGCTAAGTACTTGGAATTAGAGTGGGATATTCTTGGCACAGGTTACAACACATGCTACTGTAAACAGTATTATAACCCATTTTTTTCTGAGGATGTTCATTACTTGAGGAGCTTGATGCTTCACCCAGAAACTGGTTTTGAGTAAAGTGAAAGCGCAATCCGATGAACAAACCCGTATAGCCTGGGTATACCTAAGAAAACAGACTACAAAACAAGAATCACGTTCCGCCGGTTTTGGGCTAAGGAGCCCCGTCATTCACAAAACCGAAAAACAGGCAAAAAGTGCTATTCTAATACCTGGTAGTAGTATAATTACGGGGGAACGTAGTTGATAGGACCAAATATTGGTAGTAAAAACAGAGAAATGTATAGATTTTTGTGTCTACCGTAGGTCCTGTTTACTACGTTCCCCCGTAGTAGTAGTATTAGAAGTATTGCTATACTAATACCTACCTGATAGTCTATAGTAGCTCGCGTCTCACTTTCTCTAGTAGCACCCTTCGGGGCGTCATAGAGGGAAGGTGTCGAAGCGTGATGGCGATGCTATAATTGCGACGGCCACGTGAAGCAGCTCGGGCTGCTGGAGTGGGGTGTGTGCCTGAACTACAGCCTGGGGAGATGCATATTAAGACCGACGCACAGCATGGTGGTACTGGCATGCTTACTGGTGCACGCTCTTCCCGGGCAGTCGTTAAGCACTACGCTTCTCATTTTGAAGGTCGCTGTATCTGGGTGCGTAAAGGATGAACTAATATTACGGGGGACCATAGTAAATAGGACCTACGGTACACACAAAAACCTACCAGGTATATATTTACCTATTTTTACTTACCATATTTGGTCCTATTTACTATTGTCCCCCGTAATAGATTAACGCATCAGCCACCTGCCATACTTGGGATATAATTCCTACCCTTCTCGCAGAGCAGTGTGTAGGTCGATCTTTTGGGTGGAGAGTATGGTATGGAGAACGGGCTGGATGGACGTTATTTTCGCTACCCGCGCGGCGGCACGCCTTCGGGGTTTGGGTACAACTGTACCTGATGGTATTGTAGAGGAAACGCGTGGGCTTTTCTTAGGGGAAACGACTGACGTTGTGTGATGAAAGCGACCGACCGAGTTGATGAGTACCTAACCGTACCTGACGATACTGTAGGGAACGTGCCTGACTTTTGTGTAAAAGGGGAATAACTGTCGCTCTGTGACGAAAGCGACTGACCATGCTGATGACGCTCGTTTTTTTGTTTCCAGACGCACGAGAACAAGTACCTTCACTCCTCCCCCCCTCCCTCCCTCCCTCCCTCCCTCCCTCCTTCCCTCTCTCCCTTCCCCTGCAACCCCCTCAACCCCTGGTGATGAACGTTGCCAAGATGCACGAGAACAAGTACCTTCACCTTCCTGTGGTGGATGAGTCTAATGGCACCGTGCTTGGTGTCGTAAGCGTGATGGAGATCATACAGGCCACGGCGGGAGACAGGGGAAGCAGCAGGTATGCCATATTTAGATGAAGAGTACAGTATTGTTGTTATTTATACTGGTAGTATTTAACTGCAGCAGTACAGCATCGACGTATCGACGTTTTTGTCGATGCCACTAATGTTGCAGAGTCGCCAAGACATCAACAGTCTAGTCTAGACCATTGACACATAGTGTTGCTATTAATACCATTATTATTGCAGTTCTGCTACTACAGCAGTACTGAAAGTACTCTAGCTACGGCTTATATTGCAGTGCACACATTTGAGTAACGTTTACGTGTTTCGCTCTCTCCCAAGTCCCCTATCTCATCACCAATATTAAATCTATTCGAGCAGGTGGGAAGCCTTCTTCGGGGATGCGATGGATGCCGGCGACGATGTGTCGGACTCGGCTTCCATCTTCAGCATGGACAAGAGCGTTAGGTCTATCCGGCCTAGGGGTGGCGTCGGCGCCACTGGAGTTCCTAAGGCTGCGGTGGCGGCATCTGTTTCGGGGATGTCGACGGCAAAGGCATCTAGGCGGAACGACAAGCCGGTGTCTAGCCTCCGACCCAAGCGCCCGATCGTGCTGTCCTGTGACATGTGAGGGGAGAAGAGTCCCTACGTTGCCGCGGCGGTTGTTTTGCTTGCTTATTCATTTTACGTGCGGTAGCCATTGGCTTGCGTCCTGTCCGCGTCTCAATTATTTCCTACCACTGTGTCCTCTGGTCCGCCTTTTGGGTCCTCTGGCAGGTCTGTGTTGGAGGTAGCCACGGAGATGTCCCTCAAGCGAACGGACGCGGCTCTTCTGATGAAGAGGGGGCGAGTCGCCGGCATCATCACCGACCATGACCTCACCAGGTTCGTGCCTTGGCGCCCCGTCTTGTCGCCCTGTAACCCCCCTTTGGGACGCACCAAAACCGGCCAAAACAACACAACAGGGGCGACCTTTTCATCAGAGTGCTGCTGATGTTGCAGCAGAGTATGTCCGAGTTTCCCCCCCGTGCATAACTTCTATGAGTTGACCCTTCTGATGGGTTAGTACTCTCCATGAATTGGTTCTGTTGTTGATCGTTTTTGGTGTTCCTCGGACTGTTTTTTTGTTTTGTGTTCAGCTGATGTCACTGTAGGTTGCGCCGGTCAGCGACAGCGACAGCGACAGGGTATATTGTAGATTGCTAACTCCGGCGTATGGAGCAAACAGGTATGGGGTAGACTGAACTATCCCCGTACCCGCCGTCGACGATATCCCCCCCATAGTAGGGCTCTGGGTTGGCTATCTATAAATCGCCATCTAGTTTATGCTTAGCGAAGTGGTACGATAGAGGTACTGTACCTTTTTTTTGCTAATACAGTTTCTGAATGACGGGGCTCCTTAACCTATTAACCCAAAATCGTCGCAATGTCATTCGTGTTTTACACTGTATAAAGTTTTTGGTATACCTAGGCCATGGGTTTGTTCATCGGGTTTGCACTTTTAAGTTTACTCAAAAGAACATTTTGGGATGAGGTATAGGGTTCCTCAAGTAATGATAATACCACCCTCAGAAGGCAAATACTAATTAATGGTGTACCTCTACCGTGTTATTAGTGTTATTAGTGTTATTAGTACTATTAGTAGCATGTGCCTGGCTAGGCATTATATTGCAGTTGGTTGCATGCGTCTTTGTGTCTGACCATTTATAGCGCGTTTGTAGCTCGACGTGTGGCGTTTACTGCTAAAGACCAAGTCAGCCATTGATGATTGACTTTTGTTTTACTCCACCGACCAACTACTAATGTTAACTGTTAAATAGCATTAAGTCTTCAACTTGTGCAGCTCCTCCGTTTCCGTTACTCGTGTTGGTGTTGGGGTTTGGGTTTGGGTTGCACAGGCGAGTGATCGCGTTCGACAAGTCTCCGGACCGAACAGCCGTGCGTGACGTCATGACCCCCGACCCCGCTATGGTTGGCATGGACGAGAGCGCCATGGAGGCGTTGGGGCTCATGCTCCGGAACAAGACCAGGCATTTACCGGTGAGACGCAAGGCAACAAAGCGAACGTTACCCTAAGCTGTGGTGCTTTGGACACGTTTTTCTGTTTTTTTTACTCCCCTTTTCCCCACAGCGAATGCCGCTTTAACCCATGTAGAGCTACATCCACTTTTTTCCAGACAAACTACGTGAAATTTCAGTAGTGTGGAATCATTTTCGCAGTAGTAAAAGGGTTAGACTAGAGAAGTGCAGTGTTGTTTATTTCGATGTTGGTCATTGTCCCGCGGCTTAAGCGCGCGATTGCTTCGCCGAAAAGGAAGGGAAAGGAGCTGGTTATGTAGTCAAGGGTTTGGAAGAATGGGGGCGGGCTTGGCGTGGAGGGTCACTCGAGCCTTTTTGAAACCGGGTACATTGATGGCCGCGCTTATGGACAGTTCAATGTTTAACTGCGCCACATCCGCATTATCGTTTTCGCGAGTGTACGTTCACCCAGCCAGACCACCACCTATATCATGTTCATCCCCATGTCCGACATCAGGTCGCTGTTTCTCGGCAGTTGCTTCGCTGACTAAGCGTGCCCCTGTCCCTCCAATGGTAGCAATGGCTCTAACAAACCTCTTTCGACCATCGTTTTTCGACGCCTTTTTTTTGTTAGGTGGTGGATCCACAAGGAAAGGTCAGCGGTCTCCTGGACATCGCGAAGTGCCTCTACGACGCCGTGCACCGCTTGGAAAAAGCAGCCAAAAAGAAAGCGGAGGAGGAGGAAGAGGGGGGAGGGGACGGTGGTGGTGGTAATGTTGCCATGCTCGGGGCGGTGATGGAGGCGGCGAAGGCAATCAAGGGAAAATCTAACGCCAGGAATCAGCAGGCCCTGCAGGTGAGCCAGGAGGAGAGGTAGAAAGGGAGGAAGAGGAGGGGAGCGGGGAAAGGAGGAGGAGGAGAGGAGAGGAGGGGGGAGGGGGGGGGGGGGGTAGAGGAGAAGATAATGAGGAGAGGAAAGCAAGAGGAGTCGCCAAACTAATGGGACATTATGTATTTTCCGACGTTGATGGGGGTTTTGTCTGTCCGGTGTGTGCATTTCTATGATAGCAGCAGCGGCGAAGGCCGGTACTAAGCCTTGCCTTTTTTGTGTTTCCTTCTCGACAGGAGCTGTTGATGTTGGCGATGTCAGGACCAGGCGAAGGCAGGGAGGGCGAGAGACAGACGCTGGCGGATGTCCTGGCCAGCAAGGAGAAGGCGCAGTTCGTTCGGCCTCGGCACACCGTTAGGGAAGCCGCCAGCGTGATCGCGTCACATAAGAAAGCCGTGCTGGTCGTGGAGGAGGGGGAGCTGGTGGGCATCTTCACACCCAAGGACATGATGAACAGGGTCATCACCAAGGCGAGGAAAATGACAAACAAACAACATTCGGGGGTGATTTTTCTGTGCATGCGGGTGGGTTTGTTAACTGTGACCTTCCCGTGGAATTGACCTTGCCGTGCCTCGTCACCAAAGCGGGGAACACAACCAAGTAAACACGCGCAAGATTCGCCTGTGCCGTGTGGGTGGGTGGGTGGGTGGGTGGGTGGGTGGGTTTGTTCACCGTGTCCTTGCCTTAGAATTGGCCTTGCCTTCGCCCTGGCTTTTCCTTGGCTTTGCCTTTGCGTGGCCTTGGCGATTCCTTGTGCGTGTCGACATTTGTTTTGTTGCATGTGCACTCACCCTAAGACTATAACAAGCTTTCTTGCCGTTTATCATTCCATCGCCACGGTAACAATTGTAGACCCTATTCCTTCGTTCTTTCCTTTATTCCTCCCTTGTTTTCTTCCTTCCTTTCTTCCTGCGTTTCTTCCTTTCTTCCTTCCTTTCTTCCTCCGTTTCTTCTTTCCTTTATTCCTCCCTTCTTTTCTTCTTTCCTTTCTTCCTTCCTTTCTTCCGTTTCTTCCTTAATTTATTTATCATTCTCCTCCATCCTCCCTTTCATGACGGTGTGGTCGTTGCAGAAGCTGAGCCCCAGCACGACGGCGGTGTCAAGCGTCATGACACCCAACCCTGACGGCGGGCCACCTTCCATGACCGTCATCGAGGCTCTGCAGCAGGTGCCGTAACAGTGTTGGTGTTTGTGGTGATGCTGGTGGTGGTGTTAGTGTTGCGTTTGGTGCTGTTGGCGTTGACTTTGTGTGTGGTGTTGTTATTCGGTGTCGGTGGTAGTATTTGGTTGTATTCGTGCTGTTGGTGCTTCGATTGCTGCTGATGTTGGTGTGGGTGTTTGCGCTGTGATCGTGTTGGTAAGGCTGCTGGTGGTATGGTTGGCGTTGATGTTGGTGTGGATGTTGGTACCTGGTGGTTTTTAATTGTTGTTATTGGGTGTTGGTGTGCATATTGGTGGAGTTGTTAACCGTGGTGCCGGTGTTGGTGTTGGTACCGACGTTGGCGTTGATGTTGGTGTGGGTGTTCGTATTGATAGCGGTGGTGTTGGCTTTAGGTACACCGTCAAATATTTACGAGGTATAGACAGCAAAACACGACCACCCCAGAAGAACGTCGTACTATATGTGAGCCATTACACCGCAAGGAGAGTGGCCGTTTATGCGATAGACCTAGGGACTACGCACGCCAGCAGTGATCTATTGCCCGAAACGCGTAGCCCGAAAAGCGCGCTGGAGAGGGGCACCCAAACGTTAGCGACTCCAGCCGCTTACCGTGCTTACGGCCGCCGCCAATATCGCAAAGAGGGCCCCTACTACAGTACGTCGCCATGTTAGCTGGTCGTTCGTAGATCAACATAGCGTTTTCAGCAACATGCCTGAAGTTCTTGGGGTAAGCGTCAATCACATTGTCTATCCAACGCTTGGAGCCACCTTCTGTATCGTGGCTGGGTTCATTCACTGGCTTTTGTGTTTTTCCAAGGTAGTTCCACATTTTTTTCGCATGTATGATGTACACAAACACTTTTTTTATGTTGAGGTTTGATTAACGCTGCCCGTGATTGCTATGGACGGCCCTTCTATTCCCTTCCACCGCCAGATGTGTGAGAACCGATACCTTCACCTTCCTGTGGTCAATGACGAGTCGGGGGAGGTCATGGGTGTGGTGGACGTGATGGAAATCATTGAGGCCACGGTCGGGCAGGAGGGAAGCGCCGGGTAAGCCGAAACTGAGGCCGTGTCTTCTCGACAGCCTAACCGAGCGAGCGAGCGAGCAACAGGGATGTCTTTTTTTCCATGCCTTCCCAACTACGTGATGGAGCGAGCGAGCGAGCAACGGAGTTAGTTGTCTTTTTGTTGGGTTTTAGCAGTCGTTTCCGTTCGCTTTTTTGACGTTGTGCGCGGCGGATTGGGAGTTGCAGGTTGTAAGCTGTGGGTTGTGGTTTGAGGGGAGGATGCGGGCCAGGGCCGATGGCATGCGGCACTGCTTCCGTTGTTTACGCGTGCTGTGCATGGTACATGGATGATGTATGTTGTTGCTGGCTGAATAGGGATAGGAGGGGGGGTGTTAGGCACAAAAAACAAGCATGGCTCACCGGCGACGGTGCCGAGAATCTCTCGCCTAATGCCATGCGCGACTCGCCAGATATGTCGTGCATGACTCCCCTGATTATGACATGCACAAATTCGCCTGATACGCCGGGCACGACTCGCATGATATGCCATGCATGACTCGCCTGGTATGCCATGCACAACTCGCCTGATATGCCATGCACGACTCACTTGATGTCATGCACGACTGCACGAAGCTTTTAACAAACTCTTTGACGCATCTGTTAACGGCTCTTTGACGACGCTTTGACGAGTTGTTGACGTCATCGTTGGCGAATCTGATACAACTCTTTGACCACCCGTTGACGAATCGTTGACGATAGATGGGAGTCGTTCTTCGGATCGGCGATGGACGTGGCGGACGACTATTCCGACACCATGTCCCAGACGTCCCTCCGCTCGAGAAGGTCTCTTCACTCCATGCGCCCCCCTGGCACCCCCAGCATGGGCGCCGGCGGCCTCAAGACCCCCGCCATGCCACCCCCGGGCGGTCTCCCGCGAGCGATGGCCGCAGCCGCGCCGCCTTCCGTTGGAAGAAGGGGTAGTGTGCGTGGCGGGGAGGACATGCCTATGGCCAGGGTGGCGGGGGCGGGGATAGGGGACGATGGCATGTCGGATGCCTCGAGGGACGTGGGAGGCTTGGAACTGGAGGGGTGGGATGAGAAGTTTGTGTACAAGGTGAGCGGTGCTGTTTGTTCAGTGTTCGGGGTGTTTTATTTTTTTTGGCAACTGTCTTGCTGATTTTGTACGCTCTGTGTCAGTGTTGGGGGTGCTGGTTTTTTGTTGCGTCGTTTTTGGCAACTGTCTTGTTGGTTTTGTACGCTCTGTGTTGTTATGTCTTTTGATTGAGCGAACCGATCGGGTCGAACGAGTGGGTTTTTACTGATTTGGTTTACCGGTGATACTCGTATACCTCGGATGGCGCAAATAGCAAATACTGAGTATTCATGGGCGTGTATATGATGGGCCTCTTTTTGAGATTGCTATGGCTCGAGCGCTGGCTCGTCTGCAGAAGGGAAGACAACTTGTATGTGGCACCGGTCCTCTGTGAATGATTACGCTTGTTATCACGTTCAGCTTGGAGCATGATCCGCAGTTAAATGATATGTGGCTATTGGAGATATATAATTTTTATAAATATGATAGGCCCATTGCGCATGAACTATATTTTGACACACCGGTCCATGGATGCAGACGTTTGACAGGGCCGGTGCGCACGGCATGTCAATGTCAACTCTCGTACCGTACCTTTTCCGTTGCTCCACGGCTACTCTACTGTTACTACTGTTACTACTGTTACTAGTGTTACTATTGTTACGAGGACTGCTGGTTGGCTGAACTCACGGGTATCATGGTAGTTTGTTAGTTACAATAAAAGTAGTTTTTAGTACTACCTTTATTATACTGTAGTTATTAGTTATTCGTTGGGTGGCGAAACTAACGCACTATTCGTAAGTTACTTTAGTATTTTATTAACAATAAACACACGCCGAGCCACAGACGTACTATTGATAGTCAGATATAAAGACGCTGAACTCTGCTGTTTTCCACACGCAACTATTAATAACCATAAATAGTACCTATGGTAATCATCTATTCGAATACTGTAACTAGTCTAATAACTGGTCTATTACGGGGGACCATAGTAAACAGGACCTACGGTACACACAAGAACCCATCTATTTACCTATTTTTACAAACAATATTTGGTCCTGTTTACTATGGTCTCCCGTAATAGTAACTATTTTAACAATAAAACTACCGTGGCCGGCAACTTACGATCAGCCAACTCATAGCCGTATCTGCCACCCTGACATCGCGGACATAGGTGAACGATGACGCAGGGCACTTGTACAAGTTCAAAGCGTCTGCCGAGAAGCTGGACAGCGTGCTGGCCACCGTTTCCGAGAAGCTTAAGATGCCGAAGGACGCCATCTTGCTCAAGTACCAAGACGACGACGGAGACCAGATCGTGCTCAGCGGGTGAGTTCTTCGTGAGCGTGTGGCATCAGTGCGTGGGGGCGGGGGCGGGGGCGGGGGCGGGTTCGTACTGTCGCGTATTCCGTTGACCGTGACCGGTTGCCTGGGGCGGAAGGGCGCGCTGTCGTGTATTCCGTTATCCTTGAGCGTTTGCTTACTGTTGTTCGTTGATTTGTTGTTCGCGCGATGTGTGGTTCCGGCGTCCACGTATGTGCGAGACTTTTTCGAAGACTGACGTAAAAACAATAAAAACAAACGCTGCTGCAGCTGGTTTGGCATTGTTGATTCTCACGCAAGATTTGTCGCAATCCGTAAACGCTGCGCAGTGCGCCCAACCGTGTTTCGTACTCTCCTGTAAACGGAATGGTCAAAGTTTGCTGTAGGCTCCCAACAGCAGCACCTCGCTCAAGCGTGTGGAGACGCACAAGAATCGGCACCGCCGTAATTCCTGCCTCATTGGACGTACCGTACCAAGAGGTGTACAGGATGTAGCGTGGGCTTATCGACGTACAAACCGCTGGAAAATAAATGCGCGAGTACAGTATTATTTGATCCTGCTGTCCGCTGTCTCTCTGTCCTGTGATAGTTCATGATACCCCGTCGGCCGTCGCGCTCATGTTGAACCCCCAGTCTCCTTTTCTGCCTCTCGATCGCACGCTGTGAGCAGGGACGAGAGTCTTCACGAGGCCGTCGACATGGCGAGAGCTTCCAGCGCACCTTCCCTCAAGCTTGTGGCGTCCCTCAAGTTAACCACCCTGCAGGAGGATACCGATGGAGCGGACGACCTCTCCGGCGCTGCGTCACTAGCGGAGCCCAAGAAGGAACCGACCGGCTCGAACGTTGCAATGATCGGGATAGGCATCGGTGTGGTTGCGGGCATCGCCTTGCTAGTAATTACCTTGGGCAGGAGCAAAAGGTAGCTGTGTGCCACCTGGGGAGTTGTTTATCCCCGGTTTGGCGCTTTGAGGCGACGATTGGGACCTCCTCCTACAGGGCACTTACACAGCACCTACCCAGCAGGCATGCCATGCCTTCATGCTTGCGCCGTTTTTCAGTGTATCCCACGTGCCCGCCACGGTTGTCATGCGACCGCTCCAGGCCTTTGTTTTGGTAGGTACCACAATAGCCACGATGGCCATGCGATCACCCCCGGCCTGTTGTGTTGGTAGGGGTCAAAGTACCTTCCGGTATTGTTTATTCGGTGGGTCCTGGCTTCCAGCTCTGATAGTCGTTCGGAGCGTCCCTTTGATTTTGTCAAGGCCCGGCGCGCGTACCGGGACAAGTTAATGCAAGCCGGTGTCTAGTCGGAGCTGCCTGCACTCGTAGTATAACACGAGGAAATCCTGCTTGGCGGAGCAGTGCTTGATACCGTGGATCGACAGTGCGTTAGGCGTACGTGCGGACCGTAGTAGGCTGAAGCCGGCACTCCTCTGCAAACAGTATATACCTCGGAAAGGTTATAGGTGGGGGGGGGGGGGGGAAGGAAACGGTCGTTTTCTGACAACGAGCCAATACAGTT
>JBBMKB010093252.1:0-11067 GCA_037833945.1 Alaria marginata
CGCCCCAGCGTGGATCTCCCCCGTCTTGTTTTTTTTTTCTCCGTTTTCGCCAAAAGCCGTTTCGAACATCCTGAAGCAATGTTATGGAGACCCCGAACAGGTTACCTCGGAGTTGGTAGAGTGTATCCTCACCCCTGGGCTAGAGACTGGGGCGGTCAAGGTGAGCGAAGCCGCCTGACTCCTCCATTTCCTCCCCAGCAGGCAGGATTTCGAACCTAGAAGGCGTTATTTAATGTTACAGTAATGGTCCCTCTATAGCGCCGGTTGAGTAGTGCCGGTTGCCTGCTATAGCGCCGGTGAAATCGCTTGGCACAGGTGGGAATATCAAGTAGTAGCAGTATGCGGAGTAGCGCCGGTTCCCGCTATATTGCCGTTTTTTCCGGCTGGCACACACCGGCACTATAGAGGGACCACTACTGTACCGGCCTCTCCAGCTCGCCAATGTAAACACGTAAACCCTTCTATATGCGTATTTACATGAAACGGTACTGTTTGTTTTATCCCACACTAATTCCAAGTAGTTTGTCGCCGAAAACGTGGGTACAGCCGTTATCAAGGGGTTGATCCCCCCCTCTAACTTGTGCCTTGGGTGAAGATAGAAGAAGATCAGCTGTTAGTTAGGGTCGTGAATCGTGTAGCCGATTCACCCATTCAAACGGGGCGATTTTAATCGGAATAGGCAAATCGGGACGATATTTTTACCGATGTTTTTTGCCAGTGCCACATTGGTTGGTACTGCCCTCAAACATATACTCGATTTGGCAACCAAAAGGCCAGAAACTCGCTGAGCTCGCCCGATATACCGGCGATATATCGGCTTTGCCAATATATCGGATATCGACTGCGCCGAAAACCGATGTTTTTATTATCGGTAAACACAGCAGATTCACAACCCTAGCAGCTTTAGTATCCAATGCAGGCCACGAGAAAGTGTGAGTAGGACAGGTGAAGGTGTCTGTGGTAGGTCACCTGTCCCCTGTTTTTATACCCTGGTATCTAACAAGCCTCCAAAGAAATACGTTAACACCTGTATTGTGAGGATAACGGAAACGCACTAAAACGTTGAACAACTAGGTCCGAGGGTAGCCTTCTTAGTCCGATTCCACAAGAACAGTATCCTATTCCTAAGGTTTTACCGGCCTCGAGGCCAACATGATAGGATCATGTTTCCCCCCCCTCGCGCTTGGTGCACGCGATGTCTGCCTGGTCGGTGAAAAACTACGGCTATGCAAGAAATGAGTACACCCCCCCCCACACCTTTTCGCCCGATTTCCCGGAAATTCGGCTCCTCGTCTTCTAAGGAGCGGAGTACCACACCACTACACACACAGACCACAGCTGGGTCCCCAGCGGATGTCAAAGACTCCCCTCATGGGGCCAATCGAGACCCTGACGATGCCCACCACGTGCAATGGGAGTGACGACCCTCGAAACTAGGAATGCAGTGCCTTTTAGCAAACACCGCTCCGGTCAGTAGAGCTCACCACTTTTTCGAGAAAACGGTTGAGGCACACTGTGTACGGGACGAAGGGGGTTAACCCTACATTGGTTGAGTGCGTTTGATTGGGTTAGGGTCAGGTTAGGATATATATGATGCAAAGCGTATACCAACCATTTTTTCGAATATGTAGTAAGGTACCCTCGCCCCGGTCGCCCCTCATCGCTCCATCGCTTCCGCCTCGCCCGTCGATATAACATAAAACGTTTTTTAGGTATTCCTCGACTTCATTTCGTACTCGGGCGGGCCGTTGCCAGAAGACCTCCTCGAAATCATCAAGGTTCCCGTGGTGATCGCCTGGGGGGTTGAAGACCCGTGGGAGCCTATAGAGCAGGGCAGGGCTTACTCCGACTTCGATTCAGTAGAGGTGAGCATGCGCCACGGACTGCCGGGGAAAATAGAGAAGAGGAGGGTGGGAGGGAGGTTGTTTCAAATACAGTGAGTGGGTAGGTACCCCAACTTATGGAGAGGTATGGTTCCAGGTGTGGTTCGGGCGGAAGGCATCTCTCTTAATCACTGTACCGTAGCGTTCTCTCTGTTAACTTTTACTCCTGGAACCACTATTGCACACTAATTCCAAGTAGCTGTTATCAGTTTTTTTTTATCCCAGCCGATTTTCCCTCTCTCAACTGTACCGATATCTTACAGTAGGTTACCCTCTCTTAACCCTGTTGAACTCCGCCCACGCGTTTGGGAACAAACTCCTTGGATATAGTGTGGGATGTTTTTTCAGGGGTGAAAGGGGTAGCCACTAACTGTACGTCACGTCACGGTTTTTAACTACATGTACGTCAGGTCGCGACTTTTGAATGATTACTTATTATTTCAACTGCGTATAATACGTCAGTTCGCGACTTTCATTAGTATTTTTGCCCTCCGACAATATAGCGTAGATGCCTTTCCGATATAAATCGTACTTCCTCCCGTAAACTTTTATTCATTTTTTTCAAGTACTTGAGCTGTGAGTTTGACCGAGTGAGTGGTGGATACTCAGCTTTGCTAGATGCATGATATATTTTTATTTCAAGTACGTCAGGTCGCGGCTTTGATAAACTTGTTTAAAACACGTCAGCCGTGTTTTTGACCGGGTGAGTGGTCGATGCTTAGCTTTGCTATAGTAACTGCATGATATCAGTAGTCGCCGCTTAGATCGCGACTTTCGTAAATTTGTTTCAAATACGTCAGTTCGCGGCATTTATATATCAGGTACGTATATACCCGGTTTATACAGTAGGGGTCCCTCAGTAGTGCCGGTATCTGCCAACCAAAATAATGGCACTACGGCAACCTGTGGCGGGCGATGTTACCGGCACTACTCAACCGGCACTGGTAATAAATACCACTCTGACCTGAAACATAAGCACCGACTTGTACTATTTACGGGGGACCATAGTAAACAGGATCTACGGTACACACAAAACCCCACATGTTTCCCTATTTATACTAACAATATTTGGTCCTATTTACTATGGTCCCCCGTTAATATTAATAACATTAGTATATATGTATAAGGTGCTTATAAATCCGGTCAGAGTGGTGGCACTTTTTGGTCAAACTATTTGTGATTGATAGGGCTTCTCAACCACTAGTTATTAGACTACCGAATATTGTCGGAATCCCATTATTACGGGGGAACCATAGTAAATAAGACCAAATATTATTGTTAAAAATAGGTGAATATATAGGTTTTTGTCTGTACCGTAGGTCCTATTTACTAAGGTCCCCCGTAATATTGTTTTTCGGTATTGTTTGGTACCAGGTATATTATACCTAGTCTAGGCCTTGGGGGTGTTCGCTGGCGTGCACGTTCACGTTCGTTTTTTTCTGAGGCGAATCATAACGCAACGTCTGCTGATGTAAAAACAAAATAATGATGCATAGAACTCATCGTCAGTGCAGTCGCACGCATCCACCCGCCAATGCGATCGCACGTCGTCCAAATGGGGAAAACGCTCGCCGACTTTACGCGCGCATCTTAAACGTACCCAATTTCCCCCCATGCAAATCGCAGATATCGTGCAACATCTTGAACGCGCCCAACCTCTTTCCGTTGAATGGTTTCCGTTTGTTTTTATCCCCCCCATGCAATCGCAGATATCGTGCAACATCTTGAACGCGCCCAACCTCTTTCCGTTGAATGGTTTCCGTTTTTTTGTTGCCGGTTTTTGCAGGATTTTATCGACCTGCCTGGAGCCGGGCACTGCCCGCAAGACGAAGCTCCGCACTTGACAGACCCGGTTGTGCTCGACTTCGTCAATAAGCACTACAAGACCACCGCATGAACATAGGCACTTCGTCGATAAGCAAGCTAGCCCTACAGGACTATCATAGCGCATGGACACAACTTAAGCACTGCAGGAGTAGCGCATGGATAAATTGGCAGTTCAAGAGTAGCTCACGAGCACTGTTGTGTGTATGGGGCTGTAAGAATGGAGGTGGAAACGGTACTGCACACGGCAAGCACTGCCACAGCAGTAGAGTAGTGCGTGGGCTTTTATTTTAGAAAGGATGTGGAAACGGTTCTGCATGCCCGCAGGATCAATGTTGTTTTTGTATTTTTGTCTGTTTTCATGGAGAAGTCCGCGGTGTGTGCACGTATCATGCGGGGGGACTGTAACAATGAGCCTGAACACTCTGGGGCTTATACTGTAGGAAGGGGTGTGGAAACGGTACTATGTATGCACGCACGATTATTTTTTTTGTTTCTTCTTCCTGTTCTCGTCGAGACGTCCGCAGTGTGCATGGCATACTATAATACCCCCTGAGCGGGGCGCGACGGATGATGTCGAGGGGAGACCCCCCCCCAGCCAAAAAGGCAAAAACTCTCGGTTGATGTTGCTCGTGGAATCGGAATGTTGTAGAATGTTCTGGGGCCGCATGACATCGCTCCACGTTGTTGGTTGCCTTGTTATTTATTTAGGTCGCATGCAATATATATCCTGGCTTCGTTGAGGAGCTTGCAAACGGTCAGGGTAGGAGATAAACTTGTACATTTGCGTCTGTCTCCGCAGCAAATGTCGCTTTACCGCGGAAGGCGCCTAGAGTAAGTTAGGTGTGTCAATGTGAGGAGATGATTAGGAGGAAGGGCGGGGATGGTCAGGTTATTATTTGCCGGACATTGCTTCCTTTCATAGACGGTTTCGGACTCCCGCCACGATTTTTGTTTGATTTTGTTCAGGCAACGAGTAACGGGTGACGTCTGTGGGGGGGAGATGGCGCTGCCATCTACATACACTCGGTGCTTGGGTAATCATAATAACTTTTCGACGAAGCGTTCGCACCTTGGTTTTGGCCGAATTTTCTATCTTGAAACAAGAGGAGCAATCTTGCGGTTTTCTGAAAGCTTACTTGAACCGGTTACGTACGTCCGTGCTTTTATTTTATTTTGTACATATGGTATGATATGAGGGAGAGGTTTAGGGCGGGTGAGTGGGTGGATGGTTGAGTGAGTGGGTGGGGAGTTGGAGTCGCTTGTACCACGACTAGGAGCTTGGATGACGAACACTAAGCGTTGTGTGCAGACTGCCGGTCGGCTTGGCGCCTATATGACCTGATACCGGATGTGACCTTGAACCATTTTTGTTGTATTGTCGGTTGCTCTTTCATGGAGAGAGAAGGTCTGTCCGAGTCCAGTATGCAGAAGACTACTTACTGCTTGCTGGTTGTCGCTGGAGCAAATCAATTTTGATTTTTTCAACTTATCTAAATGGCGTGGGCCCGATTGATGCTGGACCAGCGCTGCGTCGTCGTCTTGGGTCTCAAATTTGATGGCGCCTTAAAAGTTGCGCACATTGGACAGATGACGATCTGCTACTGTAGATCATCTAGATCCTACATCTGCGCATATTTATCAGTTTACCGTGCAGTTTACTGTATCAATACATCACTACTAGAGCTGTGAGTCGGCAGAATTTCACGACTAATAATTAATCGGTAGGTACCGTCAGCCAACTAACTGACTTTAGTCGGCAAGTCGGCTGGCAAAACCAGCTGATGGCCAGCCGACTTGCCGACTTGAAATGCATCCCGCGTTAAACAGCCTCCTTACAAGTAGGGAAACTCAGTAAATCGGATAGTCGGCACCTCCAGGAAACGACTAACTAATAGTCCGACTAAAAACTAGTTGGTGACTTAAATCGTGCCGACTCACTGCTCTAATAATTACTAACCTCGAGTGACCGTACAGGAAGGAACTGGAGTCCTCGACCGAGTCGAGAGGTGCGCTCCTACGTCTCCCAGCGAGAGTAGAGCAGGCTTCTGGTCCTTCAGTGAAGAGGGCTCAATTAGCAGGAGCTGGATAGATGGTAAGAGATTGCTTGTTCCTAGGCTGGTAGCGATAGCCAAGGAAAGGTTGTGGGATGGTAAGAGATTGCTTATTCCTAGGCTGGTAGCGATAGCCAAGGAAAGGTTGTGGGAGAGCCGGATTGGCCCTCTTCTCCTTAAGGTGGAGCTACAATTCGAAAACGCCTCTCTCTGTCATCATAACTCCTGAAACGGTCAACTGAACCGTAACATGCCCCCTAGCATAGTACGAATGACGGAAAGAGCACTATAGTATAGCAATCCTATACTATAACCAAGGGTAAAGAGCCGCAAAGCACCTTTCTTTACACAAATAATGGCCTCAGGGATAAGCAACCGAACCGAAATCGCAAGGACTATATCCCTATTATTAAATCCTGAAAACACGAATGTCTGGATAGCAATACAACGACAATCTAGCCTCTATATTTACACCCGAACAGTCCCTATATTTCCGATCAGGGTGGTTTTCCGATACATTCTTTAGCACAAGACGTTTCCCCATCCTTTCTTGTAAGGAGGAAATCCCTGAGAACAGATATTTCCCCTGTTTTTTCACTGCGAGTTTGGCTGCCTGGCCACTATTCAATGGCTAATAGTCCCCCTACGCTCCTTCAGCGACGAACAAGCCCAGTGTCCCCTAGCGCCTGAGCCTAAATCGCTTCTATTGCGTCCTCAACAATCCGACGAAAATCTAACAAAACGGAAGAGGAAAATCTTCGCCTCCTTGGTTGAAACACGGGAAACAAAAACGGACGCGTTCTACGATAGGGGTAGCACTTTTTGGCGTTGTTACTTTCTGGATGACGGGGCCCCTTAACCCAAAATCTTCGGAATGTCAGTATTTTTTTGTATAGATGGGCCACGGATTTGTTAATCGGATTGCACTTTCAGTTTGCTCAAAATCAGTTTTTCGGTGAGGCATGGAGCTCCTCAAGTGATGAGCTTCAGAAACACCATGCTGCATCTCTACCGTAGAATGCGTCAACGGAAAGAGAAGATTTTCGCCCCCACGTCGCACATAAATTATCGCTTCAGCTCTGTAACCGCT
This sequence comes from Alaria marginata, assembly GCA_037833945.1. Taxonomy (NCBI): domain Eukaryota; class Phaeophyceae; order Laminariales; family Alariaceae; genus Alaria; species Alaria marginata. The sequence continues at coordinate 6,852 of JBBMKB010093252.1, forward strand.
GCACCTCGTGACGGATCAGTTCTTCCCAGTTGTGGTCGCTGTAGCTCACTCGCCAGTAGCGGTCTCTGTAATCGTACACCTGCCCTTGCAGTCGAAAACCGCCACCCAAAGTCTTTCCAGATGGGAAAACCTATTGGGAACAATGGCAAGGCTTCGCGGCGACGGGGGGGTGCACGAGGCTTGACTGAGGATGGGGTCGCGTCGCTCGTCGGCGGGGGGTTGTACAAATGCCATAAAGCCATCCTGACTCTACTCCCTCCCTCTATGTTCCCTTGTACTCCCACCTAGTGGTACCAGAGGCAGAGGTCGTTTTACGGCAGTCAACGAGAGAGTAAAAAATGAAGTATTCACCCCTTCTCTTGGTAGCTTGAAATCTGAGCCCCAAGCGTACTGTACACACTCGTCAGCTAATAAGTGTCTCAAAGTCAGAGGTCGGAGGTAATACGGCATCACGTCTGCAGTGGATACATGTCGGGTACGCTGCTTTCTACCTCGCGTCGTTACTTGTACGCTTAGGCCTGCCTACACTACTTCCGTGACTCTTCAAGGTCGTCGTGCTGAAGCTTCTTCCCTCTGCTGTCGCCATGTCTGCCGCTGTCTGACTCGCGCACCAGCACGAGGCTTCGTTTCTCGACAGTAACTCCGGCTGACGGTCTCGAGATGGCGGCGTTGGCGCGAGCCCGCGCGGTTACCCTCTGGTTGTCGCGCTTCTCGAGCGCGAGACGGACTTCTCGGAGGTTCTGTTTGCCTCGCTCTCCACGAAGTTGTCTAGGTCACCGCTCTGATCTGCCTCTTCCGATAGGGGCACCAGGGAGTCTAACGACGTGCGGGGCTTGCGACCAAACAGCAGCCCGAAGGGGGTCATGTTAGAATGCAGGGGTGCATCTGGCAAGGTGCGTTTGGTCCATATTGCCAGTGACACGTATTCGTCCCACCTCTCGGGCCATGATCGACATAACTCCACTAAAAATTCTTGCAACCAACCCCCTAGCCTTTCCACGACTCCCTGTCCACGCGGGTGGTTCGCGGGGCCGAACTATAGTAGTCCGCATTATCGAAGGGTCTTTCTTTTTTGTCGGATCTGTAGATGATTGTACTGAAAGAACCAAGGTATCAGACCACACGCTGTTTGGGTCACACGGTGCATTGAGTAAAAATGAAGCTTCGCGTTCGGTTCTTTTTTGTTTTCTATCAATTTTGCTTTAGTTATACCCCTAGAAGGCAGATTCGGTAAGGATGGCAAACGGCCACGCTCAAGAAACGATATTCAGTAAGGACAAGGATGAAAAACGGGAAAAATTTCGGCACCATCTACAATTAACGTTTTTCACCCAAACAAGTTGTATGGTGATCGTATAGCCTATCTCCACAATGGCTTGCGTTTAAACTTTCAGTATCGTGTTTTGAATGTGGTTTTCTGGGAATCAGGAAAATAATATACACTAAAAATGGCCGTTTGCCATCCTCACCGAAATCTTCCTTCCAGGGGTATAACTCAAGCAAAATAGATAGAAAGCAAAAAAGAAGCGAACGCGAAGTTTTATTTTTACTCAAGGCACCGTTTGGCCCAAACAGAGTGTGGTTTGATACTTTGGTTCTTTCAGTACAACCATCTACAGATCCCACAAAAAAAAGAGGCCCTTCTCGAATGCGGACTACTGTAATTCCGCTGTGAACTCTCTGGCGCCGTCGCAACGGATTACCCTAGGTACGCCGGAAGTTAGGCACAGCTCGGTAAGTATCCGTGCTACGCCTATTGCTTGCTTGGTTTCAAGAGGGAAACCGAACGGGAGTTTGGAGGGTCGATCCACTACCAGCAGAACATACTTGTTACCGGAATAAAGAGCAGGCGTGTCTATTTCTAGGATATCCATCTGTAGTTCGTCCCACGGTTCTAGTGGGCGTCCGGCAAACATTGCGACGCGTCTGCTGCTCGGTATTTTACGTCGCCTGCACCCGCACGACAACACGTATTGCCGAGTGTCGCGTGTAACTGAAGGCAAGTGAAAGTGATCGAGCACCAAGGATAGCGTGGCTCCTACTCCTGAGTGGCCGTACAGAGTGTGCACCAACGCGAGCACATCGGCTACCATGGATTCGGGGATGACTGGCAGTTTCCTACCTTTTCCGTCCGCCAACTTGATTACATCGTCGTCGTCTAAACTATTACGCACATAGTGCAGTATGTGGCGAACGAGCCAAACATATTGTACCACAAAAATATTGTACCACAGCGGTTTTGCGGGCTGCGAAACAAGTCAAACCTAACCGTCGAAAACGAAAACGAAACACGACAGGTTTGCGGCCTAGTTACGAAAAAGGGGCAAGGTAAACCGGCAGAAAGAAGAAAACGGGAACACCTCCGGTTTTAAGCCTAATGGCGAAAGATGGGCAAGTTTAACCGATGGCTAGAAGGCTAGCTTAACATACCAACACAAGTACGCATGTATTTGTGCTGGCCCAAAACGGGACAAATTGAAAAGGCTACAGAAAAGAAGAAACACCTCGAAAATAAACAAACAATAAAAATTGAAAATTACAACTCAACACGGTTTCAAAGCTACAGAAGAATAATCAAAGGGGGCAGCATTGCAAAAGGGGAGAAGCGACTGAACGCGGTAATACCCTGCAAATGAATCACCCCATCTTGTGCCGTTGCAGACACGTGGATCCGTAGTTGGCGTTCAGAGAAGATGCGTTGTAGGCACACCGTAGACTGTTCTTGGAACCGGATGGTGCTGAAGCTTGAAGAAAATCTGATGAAGCGCGGCCGGTGGTTGTAAAAGAGTGTGCTGCAGCGCTCCAAGCGCGAGACGGTGACGTCGAGGTAATCGCGGAAGAGGGTTGGTAACGGCCGATGGTCTGGTAAAACGCGATGGATTACCTTGAATGGCTGCGTTGCGGCGCTCCCTGTGCGAAACGGTGGGGTGGGGTCTTCGCGGACGGTGCGGCAGGAGAGCTATTGAAAGCACAAGACGACGCTGTAGTAGTCCAATATGGGTGGTCGAAGAAGGTGTCGGTCGCGTGCGCGGCGGTGAAATGTGCCATAGCGGGCATGTACGCAGCTGTTGGCGCTGTAGTAGCCCATGAAAAGGGTCGGTGAAATATGTCGGCGGTGTCCTGGTGGTGAATTGAGCCTTTTTCCGTGGTGTAGACGTCGGCACGGCGGTTGAAATGGCTAGCATAGAAGACCCAAAGTAGTCGACGATGGCGATGACGCCGGGGCCGGTTAGTAGCGGCATGGAAAGGTTCGGCTTGCCGGCGGGGCGGCTGCCAAGGTTGGTGTAGAGAATCGAAGGTAGCCGACGGTGACGATGCACCGGGGCTGTCCGGTGGCGGGAAGGAAGTGGTGCGCCAGCAGTCCGTTGGGCGCCAAGTATTGCGCGCCTGGCACGTGGAGCAGCGGCGAAGGACATGAATCCAATAGAAGGGAACCAGGGTGGCGGAGCTTATGGGCTTAACGAGTTGTTCGGGCGACCAACCCGTAGCGTAGTGCTCGACGCAGGAAAATAAACAAAACAAACCAACTGAAAGGCGTCACTGGGCCGAACGGTGGAATCCGGAAAACGAATGGGGAATGGAGTGGAAGGCCGTGGAGAAGGTGGCGTCGTAGGCGATCTGGAACGGTCGGAATCGGGCTCGGCAGTAGGCTTGCGAAGGCAGAGCGCACGCTGTGATAAGGAAGTCCTTGAAGAAGATGCCGTCGTTGTCGATCTTGAGTCGATAGATTCCTGGAGAAATGTGTCTTCCTCTTGTGATGTGGCGCTGCCCGTAGTCGCGTCAATGCTTGCTGGAGGCAGCACCGGCTGTGCCGGTGATGGGGGAGCGCGGTCTTCGGCGGAACTCAGTTGTATCGGTCGTGGTCGATAGCTCAGGGGAACGTGAAACTCCGGTCGCGAAGCTAAGGTGGAGACGAAGCTCTGATGATGAAGTAGTCGCACGGCGGCGGGGGGTACGGTGATATTGGAGGCGTGGCCACAGGTACTGGCGGAAAAACCCGTAGTCGGCGTCGATGCCAGGGTTTCCAGCGGCGGTGGTGGAGCGATGGCGGCTCTGGGAAACAAAATCGATTGTCCGACGAAGGATGACGAGGGGCTAACACGAAGGCGCCTGTGGTGGACGGTGGGGAGAACGATGGACGGCCTGCAAGCCGATCCAGGAGGAGCGCCAGTGTCCACGGCGCCTTTCCCGGTGCTAGTTAGCGAACCGGCGGCGA
>JBBMKB010093274.1:0-11060 GCA_037833945.1 Alaria marginata
TACCCTACCGTACCCTACCCTACCCTACCCTACCCTACCCTACCCTACCCTACCCTACCCTACCCTACCCTACCCTAGATCCCAATTTTGTTGCTCGAGGCTGGGCTCGACAGCATGGTTCGGTCCGACGGAATCCAGCGGCTGCGACGGGAACTGCCGAGCGCCAAGTACCGACTGTTCGCCAGCGCATACCACGACCTGTTCGACGAAACTGACGACATTCGGTGATGATCTTGTTGCCGGTTTGTGACGCGTGCCACTCTTTTAGGGGTATTACTTTTAGGCCGAAACCTTTTTTTAGTGGTGGTGCTCCTCAAGTGAGAAGCGTGTCCTTTTAGGCCGAAACCTTTTTTTAGTGGTGGTGCTCCTCAAGTGAGGAGCGTGTCCGACGTGCTCTACGGTAGAGGTAGCACTTTTTGGCGTTTTTGTTTCTGGATGACGGGGCTCCTTAACCCAAAATCGTCGGAATGTAGTTTCTATTTCCGCAATATGCTTTTTTGTATAGATGGACCACGGGTTTGTTCATCGGATTTGCAGTTTCGGTTTGCTCAAAACCATTTTTGCGGTGAGGTATAGAGCTCCTCAAATGAGGAGCTCCAGAAAAAAAAACGGTGAACCTCTATCGTAGAATGTGTCGTCCAATGTCGTTGAAGTCTCGACTACGTTTTGCGATACTGTTCGTCGTATACTTAGGCCGTGGGCTTGGTTGACCGGGTTAAGGGCGCCACGTTTCTCGAAGTCAGGTTTTGGGTAAGCCACAGAACTCCTCAAGTTAAGAGCCCAAAGGTACGCCTCTGCGTGGCACGCGCCTAGCAGCGAATACGTTAAGGAGACCGGGGGTTGGAATCTTTGACCGTACGCTCCCACACGCTAAAACTAAACTACCTGGTAGTATATTTCGACCAAAAGAGGCCTTGACGGGCCCAAAAAGACTGGTCTCCAGTGTAGCGTATTTTGCTGGCAGACGAATCTGCTCTGTGAGTCTTCCGCCACTAGTATGTATTCGAGGGTGACCTGACGGATTGTCGAGATTACATTTCTTCGTGTTTTGCCGACCCGTCAACGTGTTCGTATTTGTTTGTGCTCTTGTTTTTCTTCCTACGGGACCTTGTGGCCTGTTTTTGGAATCCACGGGTTAGATTTTGAGCGAAATGGGTTAAGCACGTGAGAGCCGCCATCTCATCAGCATCATTATCCCTGGTATCTTCGTTCTCCTCATCATTCGTCACCATCGTTGTATTTTGATCACGACAGCGCACGGCGCCTATTTTTTATTTTTCACGCCAAGGCTAGAAGGGAAAATGGTACTGGCGTATTTCGAAAAATGATAAGAGCACATAAACTTAAGGCCTGCAAGGAAAAAAGGTAGCCATTCGTGCGAGTGGCCCCAAGCCGCAGAAAAATAATATCCTAAAAGCGATCTCCCCACCGTTGCCTCGGTCACCGTGGCGTTTCATCTGAAGTGTCCCCTCCCTCCCCCCCCCGCCCTCTCTGGGCGCCGCAGATTGCAGGTGTTAGAAGAAACCCACTCCTTCCTCGCCTCTCTACAAACTCCCGAGGCGGGCGGCACCGACTAAAAGCAGGGCGGGTCTGCAAATAATACTCTGCAGGCCGTTCATTGTATGCTGGTTTTGGTAGGGCTGCGAGTTGGACGACTATAAGTCGCCAAATAGTCACTAGTTGGGTGGGTATTTACAGTGGGTTACGTGCGGTAATTTGCGGCAGATTTCTGCGTCTTTGCGTTTGACCATACTAATATTGACTACTAATAGCGCCTTTATGGCTCAACGTGTGGTGTCCATTAGTGAAGACTACTGTCAGTCAATTAGTGAGTCATCGCACGGTAGGGGTGAAGCAGAAGTTTCTGAGTTCCTAACGCGAGGAGCTCAACATCCCACCCGAAATAATATTACTTCGAAGACATTCGCTCGCGCAACCCGGCCAACATTACTACGCGCTAAATAGTCCTGAAACAGATAAACTCGTAAAAGGATCATACTAACCGGTGAGCTCTTCACTTGAGGAGCCCAACCGGTCAGAAGCGCTTGGCCCAAAAAGTGCAACCTCTACCGTGGGATGACTCTAGTGGGCTGTTACTCCGCCACCCAACTGTTAGTAACAACTATTACGGGGGACCATAGTAAATAGGACCTACGGTACACACAAAAACCTATATATTTACCTATTTTCACTAGCAATATTCGGTCCTATTTACTATGGTCCCCCGTAAAACTCGTGAAGTCCGCCCAGCCAGCCCACGGCCCTAGGTTTCGGTGTACTTTGCTTTTTGCTGTAGCAGTTTGGTGGAAACCCTCGACGTTGGTGGGTCAGGTCCGGCTGGGACCAGGGTGTGTCGGGGGGTCCTGCCGGCGGGTTGTTATTCACCCAGAGCAGTTTGGAGGGTTCAGGGATCAGGTCCGGGTAAGATCAGGGCGCCAAGCGGGGGTAGGGCCTAAACCTGGAGGCTATCGTTGTTGTTTTGTTGTCGTCGTTGTTGCTGATGGTGCGGTTTTGGTGATTGGTGGTGGTGCTGCTGTTGCTGGTGGTGATGGTGATTGTATGCGTTGTCGATATGGACCACTTTGAAAAAGCGATGTTTGCAGAGCCATGCTGCATTTGGGTAGAGCCGTCTTGCGTTTAGGTTTAGTCGCCCAGGGTCAGTTATTTGGAGGACTTAGGTCCGGTGGGAACAGGTCCGGGTGGGATCAGGGTGTCTCGAGCGGGAGCAGGGCCTAAACCTACAGAGTGTTACTTGCAGAGCCGTCCTGCACTTAAGACATTGCAGAGCCGTCATGCACTTTGGTTTCGTCGGGGCGGGCGGCACCGAGTAAGCGCAGGACAGTTCTGCAAAAAATATTCTGGAAGCCGTTCATGATATGCTTGTTTTTGGTGTATGTTGCTTTTTGCATTGCCTTGGTGGACCAGGCCCGCGTGGGATCAGGGTGGACTAGTAAGCCCTAAGGCTATTTATACACCCAGGTTCAGTTTGGAGGGCTTAGGCCCGGGCAGGGTCAGGTCCGGGTAGGATTAGGGCGCCAAGCGGGACTAGAGCCTAAACCTGCAGAGTGCTATTTGCAGAGCCATCCTGCTTTTGATCAGAGCCATCCTGCATTTGATTAGAGCCGTTCTGCATTTTGGTAGAGCCGTCCTGCATTTAGGTTTCATCACTCTGGGTCAGTTTAGAGGGCTGAAGTCCGGGTGGGATCAGGGAGTCATGCGGGAGCAGGATCTAAACCTGCAAAGTGTTATTTGCAGAACCGTCCTGCATTTCGGTTTCATCGGGGCGGGCCGGTGGCGACCCGCGTACGTATGTGTCCGCACTGAAGTGGTGAGACGGTAGTTGGAGAATGGTCGTTGTTCGGAAGCTGTACACTTGTATTGCTTTCAGTGGTTTCCTAGTCGAGCCGCCGCGGTGCGCTGCAGTACACGACAGCACTTGAGACTTCGGGAGAAAATATCGTTGTTGAGCACGCCAGGCATTGTGCCAGAGTGTTTATTGCTCAACAAGTGTATATTGGGAGATAATATCGTTGTTGAGCACTCAAACCATTGTGCCAGAGTATTTCTTGATCAACAAGTGTATGGCACCAAACATTCCAATCGGGACATTTTCATACTGAAAGCACACGTAAATCAAGAACACTTAACTTGAGTACCGAGCACGCTTATTTCACGGAGCAACGTGAACGCTCAACTACTGGAGTAGCGAGCACGGTTATTATACCCAGAAACAAGAACGCTTTTTGGGTAGCAGAGATTGACCCTAGCGCTGTTGACTCCCACCACAACTAGACACAGGCTTGCGCCCAACGAGCTGAAACTTCGTGAGCGTCGGTAAAGTGATGAGCAATGGTCAGTCGAGAGGATGTTGGCGTCTGGAGGTGTCCCGTGTTTTCTGTCTTGAAACTTCCAAGATCAAGCACAGCGACACGGACACGGTTAAAAACCGTCGTTCCTACAGGTGCCTACGGCATCAAGCTTTCATCCATCGTAAGCGACGGTGAACGCCGGCTAGATTCAGGGGAAATGAGCCAATGTGGTGATATAATGATGGATTGTGGACAAAGAAATAATTTAAAAAAAAACAAGGAGACAAAGAAAACAAAACGAGACATAGACTGGCAAATGTTGTCATTTTTTCGTGGTGCTATCTTTGCGGAGTTTGAGAGGAGGGGGAAAGCAACTATATACCGGCATTAGTGCTGTAGAAACTGTGTTTGGCATCTGCATGCACACGCGTAACCCAAGAAGGTACACGCAATGCCAACTCCACCACAACTAGACCCAGGCAGACCCAACCCAACCCCCCAAACCAGCTGAAACTTCGTGGGCGTCTGTAAGCTGATGGACGATGGTCAATGGAGAGGATGTGTGCGTTTGGGGGTGTGCCAGGACAAGGGATCTCGAAAATCGAAAATTCAAGGGGGCAAACCTCTTGTGGGCCAAGGGGGCACAAGCACACACACGGGCACGTGTTTCGATTACAGTTGTGGCCCCGCTATAGTGCCGGTATGTGTCAGCCGAAAATACCGGCGCTATAGGGGCAACCGGCACTTCTCCGCGTACTGCCACTACTACTGTAGGTTGTTTCCTTTTGTGCCAACTGATTTCACAGGCACTTTAGCGGGCAACCGGCAGTATTTAAACCGGCGCTATAGAGGGACCTCTACTGTATTGGAGTCGTCCCACGGTAGGGGTTTGCACTTTTTTGAGTCAAACGTTCCTGACCGGTTAAACTCCTGAAGTAAGGAACTACCGGGTGGCATGATCATTTTACGGGTGCATTTGTTTTGGGGCTAGAGGATAGGCGTGTTGATCGGGTCGCGCGAACAAAAATCTTGGAAGTAATGTTTTGGGTGATATATTGAGCTCCTCATCTCAGGAGCTTAGGGACTTATTGCTGCACCCCTACCGTGGGATTATTCATTGGTCTGGAGAGTCCTTCTTCGGCGTAGGAAAGTTTTGTGGGAGAATGATTTCAGTTCTAAAAGGATTAAGTGGTGTCACGTAGTACTGCTTTTGATTTTTGGGCACTCCTTCTACTTTCCAGCTCGACTCCCATGAAAGATTACGCTCGGCGACCTTATAGACAAGTCGTGGTCACGGGTACCAGTCTTCCGTTCTCTCCCCCTGTACGCGCCTTGGACTTTATCGTGGATATACCGTAGTGGGGGGGGTGGGGGGGGGGCGAGGGTGTACTCATTTCTTGCATAGCCGTAGTCATAAGATCATAGACCCCCGCACCCCTACAATGCCGGGACGGAGCACGTCGAGTTTTCACCGACCAGGCAGACATCGCCTGCACCAAGTGCGAAGCGCCGTGAGGTGTTCGGCAAGTCGCATGAAGGGTGAGCTGCATCCTACAATTAATAAGAGCCCCTCGTAAGGCCGTCTTCTGCAACTTGTGAGTACTTTCTTGCATCTGGATGACAGCTTCGAATTAATGTATTTATTATTCTGGTGCGGCCACTTGGGGGTGCCTGCTACGGGACCCCGGGTATGCGTTACGAAAAGGGGGGGAGGTTGAGAAAAAACGAGAAAAAAAAAGCAATATATTTCTTCGAAATGTCAGTTTTGTTAAAAAAACCGGCGAATTTAATTCCTATACTATACTGGGGGGTCCTACCGACGGATGGACTTTTAGGATCGGCTCAAGAATTTTGGAAAAAGACAAACGCTTTTCGTTCAGCATTCCCGCTGCTCATCGATTTTCATCGATTTCGTCTGCCCGTCGACGGAAAATAAATAATTAACTCTATTATCAGCATTTAGAAGTTACCATATTATGATCATCGCGTTGCGAATCATCGTGCAATCGTCTTCCCGCAGTTCGAGCGCGAAAGCTCGGCGCTCGTGTGACCGTGGTGCGTATTGCCTCACAAGTAAAGAAACAACCAGAGAGTATTACGCGGCGTCAATCACGCCGCGTTCTACGAGTGCAGAGGGGTGGGTTGCTGGCGTTGCAAATACCTAAAAACCCTAAAATACAACAAATATAGAATACACAGGTACCTATCTTATAAAAACTATTTCAAATACGTCAGCTGTGAGTTCGATCAAATTATTAGTCGATACTCATCTTTGCAAGCTGCGTAATACTCCGGCCGCGTTTTTCCAGATGTTTTCCTCTTTCAAGGTATAGGTCAATGAATCCCCCGGATGTTACCAGGGTGAGCAGAACAATTTTACCAATGGCAATATTATAAATAATAGTAGTATATTTGCCACCCCTTTGTATATTTCCTCCCCCATCATGCACAAAGAAGCTTCGCAAAAAACCACTGCACCGCATCCTAACGCGCGCTTCCCGCTTCGCCCTAACCTTGGGTCGCAAATGTCACCATCGCACCACCGTCGGACTTCACAGGGGGCGTTCAATGGTGCCATCGCGGGCGAATTAAACGACGTCTGCATCAATTCCTCTGCTGGGGGACGGAGCATGAACCTCTCCCAGCCTTGCCCCACTTGGACGACCCCTATTAATAGAACGATCCCTAGAACGTCCCGTATAACGATCCTCAGAACGTCCCATAGAACGGTCCTCAGAACGTTTCCTAGAACGATCCATACAAAAAATATTAGAAGTATCCATAGAACGATCCCACGAATCTCCATAGGATGATCCCTAGAGTTGACGGGGCCACTACTAAGTAGATGATCTCCATAGGATGATCCCTAGAGTTGACGGGGCCACTAGATGGGTACAATGTCATCCTAGATCGTCGTCATCGTAGTCGTCGTGCAAGCCGTTTCCTTCCTCCTCCTGTTGTGCTTCTGTGACGTGCAATGCTTTCGCCGCCGCCACTGCCGCCTCCGCGCTCGGCGCGGCTCGAGTTACGTGAAACGGAGCGGCCGACGGGAGGAGCTCGTGCTTGTGCCGCTTGTCGAGGACCTGCGGCGACAAGAAGAGCGTGTTCCACTTACAAGAGGGCGTGTGTCAAACGGTGGGAGGAGAGAGCAGACCGCTGAAAACATTCCCCATTAAAAACGGCTCAGCATAACACGACCAAATTCGGCAGCTACAAACAAACGACATTGTCTTGTCCGTGCACACACAAGCCGCGCATCGCTTCCACCGGCGGCGGCATCGCGGTCATCCTTACGACACGTCTGCGGTAGAGGTGCGCCATTTTGTTTCCAAGCCTCCTCGCCTGAGGAGCTCTATGCCTCACACAAAACATATTTCGAGCAAACTGAGAGTGCAACCCGATCAACTAAACCCATGGCCTAGGTATTTAACTAACCCATGGCCTAGGTTTAAAAAAACTCCATTTTGAAAAACAAGAATGGTATTTTGACGACTTCGGGTTAAGGAGAGAGCCCCGTCATTCAAAAAAAAAACAGCCAAAAAGTGCTGCCTCTATCGTAGCATGCGTCTTACCTCTATCGTAGCATCGTCGTAACAGCTGTGAGGGAGGCAAAACTCGTTCGGACACACCGCGCACTCATCGTTTCCTCCGAATGTGGAATTCAAGTAACCTCTTATGCCTTCCCCCCTTCCTGTGAGTATTGCTACTATTACGGGGGACCATAGTAAACAGGACCTACGGTACACACAAAAACCCATATAAGTCTGGGTACCTATGTTGGGAGAGACCGTTAACGGTCTCGGAAGTCTTCGGCGATAACTTTTTCGAAATTTTGAGCGTTTTTTGCGTTGAAACACAATTTTTTTTTTTGTTCTTGCGCACTACCCTGCATGGGCTAGCGGCTAACAAAAAAGTAGTCAGGCCGAAAATGGCCGTATTTGACCCCTTCCTGAGGGGGGCGGGATGGGGGCACTATGGAAAATAAAACTAGAAACCCCCCAAGAATTATCCCTAACCATAAACCTAGCCCCTCGCTACTCAACGACCCATGTCGCGTCCCCCCATACTAAAACCAGTATAATGGTGACCCCACACTAAAACCAAGACACTTGGGGGTTCTACACTAAAACCAAGACACTTGGTGGGCCCACACTAAAACCAAGACACTTGCGGGGCAAACCAAACACCAGTAGGGCCCTATCCCAACCCCCACGTATCTATGTCGCTTCCCCCTATACTAAAACCAGTATAATATTGACCCCACACTATAACCAATACACTTGGGGGTCCCACACTAAAACCAATAAACTTGGGGGACCACACTAAAAAACCAAGACACTTGGGAGAACCACACTAAAACCAAGACACTTGCGGGGTAAAAAAAAGTGTCGGTTAGTGTCGGAGGAAAAAAAGTTATTCTTCCTCATCACTTGGACTCGATGCCATCCAGGCCCAAGCCTTGTCGAAGGCCTCCTTATCGTATTTTACCACCTTCTCCAACGTCCCCGCCCTCTGCCGCTTGCTCACCCCGGTATGTTCCACACCAAAGTCGTTATCGCCCATGTTACGGAGTGTTTAGTTCTCAAAAATATTCTCAAAAAAGGGCCAAAATGGGCATATTTTGACTTCATTTTAGTATGGATAACTAAGTTTTTTTTTTTTTTTGCATCAGCTTCGTTGGCGCTTCATCTTTCCAACGAACCCAACTATAGGATGATCGGAATTGTGTGCATACGCGAACAATTAAAAGTCCATAAGTTCCCAGACTTATGAGACAGAAGAAGTATTTATATATGTCGGAATATTACGCTTGTACAGGTTCTCTACATGTGTTCAATCTTATTGGTTTAGGTTCCACCGCATTATCAGGTTGCTCCGCATTTCTTTGTGTAACGCATCTACCGGATATCCGCGAGTACACACAGGTACCATACAGATTCACATTGTTCTGACAGTATACAGTACAGGACACCTAATAAGAAACAGAAATACTGACCCAGGCTGAGTTTCTTATGTGGGAGAAGAAGGTCCGCTCTACACTAATTTCAGCATAAAGGTTCCCGAATTTCTTATTCTCCTGTAAATATCAGCCTGCGTTTCTTATAAGCCTGTTTCTTGTTACAGTAGTGGTCCCTCTATAGCGCCGGTCGAGCAGCGCCGGTTGCCCGCTATAGCACCGGTGAAATCACTTGGCACAGATGGGAATATCAAGTAGTAGCAGTGTGCTGAGTAGCGCCGGTTGCCGCTATAGTGCCGGTATTTCCGGCTGGCACACACCGGCACTAAAGAGGGACCACTACTGTAGGTGTCCTGTACTGTACATCGATACATCGCAAATACAGAAAAGGGGTTTGGCCATGCCGTGAGCTTTTGGCGTTCGATTTGGTCAAACCCGGTTTCGGGGCGTTAGCGCTGGGCGTGCCTCGGCACTTTGACGGGGCATGCGACTCCTGTGATGTACGGTATGGACTAAGGCGGTAAAAACAGGGGCTACTCTGTCGTAGCTCACAGTGTGTGGCTCAGCCGTACAAGAACAAAGTGAGGGTTAAAACCAGATGGCCGGGCACATGATCCGCCGATGAATTCTTGGAGCCTAGTTCTACGAAAGAGCTATTACGGGGGACCATAGTAAACAGGACCAAATATTGTTAGCAAAAATAGGAGAATATATATATTTTTGTGAGTACCGTAGGTCCTGTTTACTATGGTCCCCCGCAATAGTATGCTTAGAGCCTTGCGGTTGACGCTGCCATTTCATTCTAGATGCGTCTACGTAAATGTGATGACGTTTTTGTTGCGGGCGATCCGAAAATAAACCCTCAGTTAGTTGACTTTACGTCGACGGCTGATGTTACACAGTTTTCATAATTAACTATTAACCCCATGTCGTTGGGTATAGATACAGAAATAACGTACTGTAGACAAAAACAACAACAATGTATGTATCCCCCTTGGAAACCAGGTATTATATGGAGTATCACACACAGCTTGCAAAGATGAGTTTCGACCAAATTTTCGATCTCACAGCTGAAGTGTATTTTAAAGTTTAATAATATATATATGCAGTATGTATAGTGACAACACAAACGAAAAGTACCCATATGTATAGCGACAAAACAAACGAAAAGTACCGGTGTGCGCACGCACGCACGCTTTACAAGTAGTATAATTTTACAATTAGTATCATGCAGCTCGCGTGTAATATGATCTAATGGGTTATGATGTGCAAACGCCTTGCGTTCATGTTTTTGGGCATATATATGCGAGTACCCGATCTGTTTTAGTCTGCCTCCGCAGCCCGGGGTGCTTCATGTGGCAGACGCTGAAACCGTCACCATGGTACCTTTTTTTGTAGACGATTTTTCCCTCTGAAGGTACTTTTTTTGTAGACATGATACCTTTTTTTGTGTGAGATGGCTATCTAGAAGTCGCCGACTAGATATAACTATTACGGGGGACCATAGTAAATAGGACCAAATATTGTTATTACGGGGGAACGTAGTTAATAGGACCAAAAAGATTGGTAGTAGAAAGAGATATATATATAGGTTTTTGTGTCTAGCGTAGGTCCTGTTAACTACGTTCCCCCGTAATAGTAAAAATAGTAAAATCTAAAAGTTTTTGTTTGGGCCGTAGGTCGTGTTTACTATGGTCCCCAGTAATATTAAGGGGGACCATAGTAAACAGGACCTACGGTAGACACAAAAACCTATATATTTCCGTATTTTTGCGAACAATATTTGGTCCTATTTACTATGATCCCCCGTAATAGGTAAGCCTGGCATTAGGCTAGCTATTAGACTACAGTAGTTATTGGACTATTAATAGTTGGCTAGGCATTACTATTGTTAATAGTGGCGGCTGCGGGTTTGCATCTGACAGGTGCGTTTCTGGCTTTTGACCTGTGATATTTATTTGTACCTGGTATTGACTATGAGTCAGTTGGTTGGCTTTTGCTCTGCCACCCAAGTAATAACTACTATTACGGGGGACCATAGTAAATAGGACCTACGGTACACACAAAAACCTATATCTTTACCTTTTTTTTTCTAACAAAATTGGTCCTATTTACTATGGTCCCCGGTAATATTAATAGCTGTCAAGTCCAGCCAACTGTTGGTACATAGTCCTACCCAAATCCTTTGGGTTGTGCGTGTGATATATTATAAAAAAATATAAAAGCACTCCAGCTGTGAGATCGAGGATTTCGTCGAAACTCACTTCGCAAGCTGTGTGTGATACATCGATCGC
>JBBMKB010093285.1:0-23124 GCA_037833945.1 Alaria marginata
GCGTCCTTGCTGAGCACAAATGCTTAGCTGTAAACATAAAAAACTACCAGGTAAGCCTTAAATTCTTAACTGCCACATTCTTAACACATGTCGCGTACTGTACACACGAAATAAGCAACTAGCCGAGCACTTTTCCATCAAATAGGCAATAATCAAAGCAAACAATTGATTTAGTTGATTGCCAACACTACTATGTCTCAAAGCTGAAGTTTATATTTTATTTTTCATATTACATAATAACCTGGTATATACGATGCGGTAAGCGCTCACTCACGCCAAATGTGCCGTTTTCACCGACGGCTTCCAGCGCGTCGCACAATCCCTCCATCGCCCTAGTCCCGGTCGTGACGCCGAACACAGACAGTGTCAAGTTTCCCTCCGTCAGAGAGTCGATACCGCCGGCGTTGATGTCATCCACCGCAAGTCTCATCACGGAAGAAAGCGCCATCGCAAGTGGGAAGAACCCCTCGGATTCGTTGCCAGTGCTGGTGGGGAGGTCCTTATGTGGCAGTGTAAGAGCGATGATGGCCGAACCACCAGCGGCCACCACATCCCAGCGACGGAAAGACGCGAGAAGCAGAGCAGGTGTTGCGTACCGATGCAGAACGCGCGGCATCGATAGGAGGACGGGCCGCAGCCAGCCGCGGCGAGCGCCTCCCATGAAAGTCGAGCGGGCGATTTCCGGACGGCTGACGGTGCTTTGCCACGGGAGGTGCGATCGTTGGCACACGGAGCATTCAACACCAGAGGGAAACGCAGCTCGGGAAACTACGCACGCACGTATTCAACTTTCAACTTTCAGCATGTGGGTGTAGTCTTCGCATTGAATCGGTGCTTCTATCGGTACTACTTTCTACCCATACGACCAACGACATCACTGATTGGTCACGTTGGTCGCAGACCGTGAAACAGAGAAGCAAAAAAGAAGAAGTACTCTGTATATATCTCTCTGTATATATACCAGGCATAACATATTTAAACGAAAGTATATCTATCAATAGGGTATATATATAATAATATAGTATATACCTGGTATAGACTACGAGCGTATTTTTTCTATCTACTATTAATATTACCACGTATAATATGATTGGTGATGGTTTACGCAACAACTGCTGTTACAGTGTTCATGACACAATCGCATACATACGAAGCACACACGATCTTGCCATGCAACCATACGGCTTGCGTTTAACTTTCTTTATGGTTTTTATTCATCACTTCTTACTTTCCAGATTTTAAATATAATATGAAGTTTATCGAAACGTAACTTTTATTAAAAAAACAAAACGACGTAATATTCGTAGTCGGACTTCATTTGTCCTCCCAAAACCAAACAATTACAGGTACTTCTTTCGGGAATGATTTGAGTGATCAACGTTGGAGAGCATGCTGCACATTGTCGGAGGGCAAGCATCATAATAATAATTACCAGGTACTCGGTACAAGGTGTGTAATTATTATTGATAATTACCAGATATTACTTATCAAGACCAACTATTATGATACCAGGGTATACATATATTATGTCGGGTAATATTATTATTATTATTTCGGGTTGTCCATCTCGATCCTCCAGATTGCGATCGATGTTACCACGTGCTGCCTCCTTATCCCCTCCCGGTCCTGCCGTCGGTTCTCCCTACGGCTGCTGCTGCCGTCACTGCTGTGTAGACGATACTACGCTTCTATCTCTGCCGGTGCAGCCCCAAGACGTGCAGCTGTGCAGCAGCTGGTGCTGGTGCTGGTGCTGCTGCTGTGCCTGTCCATTTGTTTTTCTCCTTCTGGAACCACCCCCCCTCGCCCCCTCCCCCCTATCCCGTGTATCCCTAGATTTTCCTTTTCCGTTTCGACAAACCAAAAACTCCAGAATGCCTAGTCATTGTTCTTCCATATATTTTTGAGGCGATATTTCTGCCTATATTATTGCCGGGTCTATTATAAAAAAATATAAAAACACTCCAGCTGTGAGATCGAGGATTTCATCGAAACTCACTTCGCAAGCTGTGTATGATACATCGATCGCGCGTTTCACGGGGGGGGGGGGTGTATAATATGTCCTCATAAGTGTGTATAGGTCAGCGACTCCCTTTAGTACTAGCGAGTGCCAGGGTCAACAGTATGATACGTAGACGATTTGTGGTTAATCAATGTGTGCACGGAAACTGTATCACCCGTTTATGAGGGGGACAAACTCTGACAGCTGTAGAACATAACAGTTTGTTTTGTATAGAGAGTCGAAATAATATTCAGGGGGAAGGGTGTAGAAATAGTTTTAGGTTGCATAGTGAGTAGGAATAATTGCACGGATGGTGTTAGAGCTAGACCGATGACGGGAGCAGCGAGGGAAGGGGTGAGGGGGTGGCAGGGGGGGGGGTTGTTCATCCCATTTATTATCTTCGCGATTTGTCTTTCTCCTTCTCCCTCCCTAGACGTATCTCAGATCCGGGTTAACTAAGCAGGCTCTTCTCCCCCCTCCCCACTACGGTACGCGCCTTCGTTTTAGTAGCGAGAAAAATTCAGCACTTTCTTCCCTCGTCGACCTGAGTCTGATTGTGCTTACTCAAGCTGTAAGACGCTTTCCGCCGTTGGTGTCACAAGAAATATAATTTGCGTAAGCTGATTCGAACTCACGACCCCAACCCTTACCAGTGTTCGAGGTTAACCACCAGACCACCGGGGCGACCGGTTGGGGCAACTGGACGACAGTGAATACCGCAATAAAAAATAAGAAAGGTATTATATTAAGAAAAAAAAATACAGTTCAGCTGTGAGATCGATAAAAAGGGAATTTCGTCGAAACTTAGCTTTGCAAGCTGCGTGTGATATCGTGTGATATGGTGTGATACTTCCATCGCGCGTGTTACGGGGTGTATATCAGGTGCTGTTGTTGTTGTTGTTGTTGTTCTCACATTAACTCGCATAAATCATCAAGTCTGTGGCCATAGGACAGGCTCCAGTCACTCTGGAGTGGATCAATACCCCAGGGAAAAAAAATAAAACAAACCAAAAGTAAGTGGTATATACCCTGGTGAAGGAAACAGGTCGGTGAAATATATACAAGGTCCTGACCAGGTATATGCGCATGTATGTAGGAGGCTTGCTTATGTGTTTCCCTCGTATTCGTCGCGGTTGGCATTGCATGGCCAAACCGCCTTGCTGTATTTGCAATGTGTATATCCGTCTCGAAGTTTGTGACCACAGACCTCGTCTCTGAGGGTAAATACATACCGTAGCTCTTGTGCTCGCTTGTGCTGCTTGCTTCTTCCAAAAGCTATCGACGTATCTGCCTGTATCGAAGTGTTGGTTTCTCGTTTTATCGTTCGATATCCATCACTATTCGACGTGGCAAGCTACTGCTGTGTGGTTTTGGTATATCCCGTATACGCTTGGCTGTCGTGTTCGGCAAGCAGCCGCTGTGGCGGGGGGCATACAAGCTTGATACGACTAAGTAGCAGCAAGCAGCAGCATTATGACTTTGTCACAGCAGGAGTAGCAGGGTGATTCTGCAATAGAAGGAGCTGCAATCAGTGATAGTGCGATTTCCGCAAGCAGCCGAGAGGGCCGCTGTAGGTGCGTCTTCCTTTCTTTGTGCCACGCACATTTATACAATCATCGGGCACGAATGTGATGGAGGGAATAAGAAGATGCCTCGGCCGCGTACATGTCTTGCGGGGCTGCCATGATGTCGTGCCCGCGTAGCTCTCTTGTTGGTCTTTCAATCGAGGTGCTGCGGGGACAACGACCGAAAAAAGCCATAGGCCAATGTTGCGTTCTTCCGGAGGCCGCCTGAACCCCCCCCGGAGGACAGCCTGACACCCTGTGGAAGGCCATCAGGGGCCGCTCCCGGTGCAGGCGCCGCCGGAGGCCCAACGTAAGCGATATTAGAGCCAACACACGCCCAAACTTGACTTCAAATGTGATTTTTGAATGCTAAAATGCTGGCGGCGACGAAAGCGACCCTATTTAGTTTTCGCCTGCGGAGCAAACCATGAGCAACGTTTCGTTCGGCTGCGGCGAAACTGTTGCACAGTCCGAAAGGCAACACGCGCACGATCCGGTTTGCACAAATTATGATTTCTCTGATGTTTTATGCACTAGCGCAACAGCCCACCATCTATAACACTCCCGTGTAGAGACCCCGTCGATTTTTATTTCCTTTGTGACTGCGCCGCAGTGTCTAGAATATGATCTCTCAAGAAGCTGTTCGCTGGGTACAGTATTCCAGCATGACATTTGTCGGTTTCATTGTTTGCAAAGCACATTATGCCGTTCATTCAGTAGCAAGACTGATTTGGGTAGAGACAGTGCATGCACCAGCACTACGTTTGAGTTTGTAACGTGATGACCATTTTCTTACCGTATCGCCAATCGGGTACCTTCCGGACCAAACGACAGGTCAGCTGCGAAGAACCTCCCGCACCTCCGCCGACGCCACCTGCTGCAACTACACATGGTTCGCAAGGCGCCTGTGTTCACCAAAATCACCAGGAGTTCAGTTCCGCTTCGCCCTCTGCCCTCCAAGAGTCACCCATCCGTCCCCCCACCTGCTCTCAGCATCAACGTTGCTCAAGCACTGGTCTTCTTATCCAAGCGACTCTCCTGAGGCGTGGGAAGGATACTTATTTGGCCCAACGTTCCGTCCTGAAGCAGCTCCTCAACTAAGGAACCACGCAACGTCTTTGAAATTATGTCAAGAATAGCTGTTTCGCTACACATACACGCCTAGCAGATGGAACTGCTTGTATGGCTGCCCGTATTTATTTCGTTTAAAAACTAATGTTGTAGTGACGTACGGAGCTCCTTATGGCCCCCGATTGGCACGTTCATAAACATTCAACTTCATTACAACGCCAAACAAAGAAAACCATCACACACACCAATTCAAGATATTTATTACTTTCCATATCCGCGGGAGATGATATCATATCATATCTAGGAACCTGAGAAAACTAGGTACCCCTTCTACCGTAGATTTGATGCAGTACCAAACACTCCCGTATTCAGGTTTCACCAATCTCGCGGCGGACTTTCCTCCTTGGAACCTCTATCTCTCCACTCGCTCAAGTTAGGCTATCCATCCTTTGAAGGCGCCACCACGAACCGTAGACTGCACCCCCCCGTCCCCAACGTCAATGCCCTGCACGACAACATTTTTGTGTCCAACGAAGGACTACCGCCCTTAGGTACACCCTCCAGGCGAAGGCACCATATCCCAAACTTCTTGCACGCCTCGGAGCCGACCAACGAACGAGGTTTCTGCGCCGCTGCGACCACCTTCCTTTGCACTTCCGCGACATCGTGCTCGACGTCCATGCTTCCAGCTGGTCACCATCCGTGTTTATTGAACTATGGACATTTTTTTTGCGAGTTCCAGGACGTACGATCCACGCCCAAGACCGGCTTGGACTCGTGCATCTTGATGCAGTTCAATGTATTCATTCCCTGCCCGGGGAGGACGCCTACTCCAATGCACTTCGGCGACTTCAATCACTCTTCGTCTTTCGTAGCTTCCTCCCACTCAAACGTAGCCGGCTTGTCACCTTTTCTCTCGTACTGGTTTGGAGACGGTGATCGGCGGAATTGGTTCGAGCCTTCGACCGAGTGCCCGGTCCACGATTCTTCACGGGTGGGACACGCTTGGGTGCGGGTAGTTGTTCGATCAATCGTCGGGTGCCATCGCCAGCCGCTGGGTTTCCTGTCTACTTCGTAGTCTTCGATTATTTCAGCCGATGTTGTGGCACCTTTCGGTTTGTCCAGACCTGACTTCCGAAGTACTTGGTGCAGGTCGGGGGGCCTAAGCTGCCGGTAAGTACATGCAGAGCAGCAACAGCATCGCATTGTAGAGTTGGTGAAGGAGTGGCGTGAGCGACAGAGACATATTCCATTGGCGCATTCTGGACGAACTACAAGGATACTTTTCCGTCAGTCGAGATCGGTAAAAATCGATCGGAGGGGCTCATACCAACCAAACTGGCGGCTCTCATGTGTGTTCTGGAACAACCGTTTTCCTGGTGCCACTCCTTTCTACTGGAGGTTGAGCTTACTTGGAAATCTACGATATGACGATGTGTACGTGTCCCGGATGTACCCTTATGATCTCGTAACCTGCTCGACCGCCCTGTACTCTGTTACCATGATACCCGCGCAAAACGGAAATTAGGGTTGCGACTCGCTCTTTATCTGTTCATCGGGCCCTGAAATACCCAATGTAATGTCCTACAATACCGAAAAACAATTTTTTGCTTTAGTTTGTGTTTCACTATATGCGGAACTACTGAATGTCTAAAGGTGTCCGAGGAACCTGACATGTACAGGTACTGGGCTAACACGGAGACGCTCCGTCGGCAGACATATACACCGTGACCACCGAGCTAGCACTCAGCTCTAACCGTTAGCTCAGTGGTTACCGTGCACGTCTAACACTATATTCCCCAATGTGAGTAGCGTTACGCACCTTGAAAGAGTTCCGCCAATCTCCCCTATGCTCCTTGAACGATTTCCTCCAATCTTCCTGCAGTGTGTAGGCCAATTTAATGTCCCTCTTCGCCCTAGGTAAGCGTCTGAACAACCACGCCACGAGGGACACCCCCACGAACATCCCGTAGACCAAGAAGACACCTCTCATGTCCCCGAACGCCAGGTTTTCGGAGGAAGTGCTGGGATCGTCGTTACGTTCTAGGGAGGCGCATCGAGACGAGCTGAAATATCGCTCCTCAATTCGCGCAAAGGTCCCGTCCTCTAGCAAGCCCAGGATGGCCTGGTAGCATTGCGTTGGCGATGGGTGTTAGCATGATCCAGTAGCTTTGAGTGTGAAGGGAAGGGGATAGCAGCATATTGACACTCGGGAGAAAGCCTCATGTTGCTCTATGGCACATACCACCGATTGAAGCGCTATGACTTGGGCCATAACATTGTCGTAGGGTGTGGCATACCGACACAATTCGTAGTAAATACCTGACGAAGCCTTCGAGAAAGCGCTGTCACCTCAAACAAGACACCCGATGCTTTTGTTTACATATTTAGACCATAAACTCCTTAGGTGCATAACTGGTTCTTCGATCGCCTACCTGCTGAAAGTCTCCGACGAACGGCGAATCTTTCCCCAGCACCAGGCCATCTAAACAAGTTGTATTGAACGAAGAGCAAAGACAACGACAGCGGCATGGAAGGGACCAAGGAATAATTTGTGCGGTAGCGAAAGGAGCCCGGTGTGAGTGTAACTTAGCTCACTTAAAGGCTTCGCTGGCAAGAGCAGGGGTCGATACGTGTTTTTGAACAGTGCATATGGTATAATGGTAGTGGCGATAGGCGAGATGTAGACTTCTATTATTGGGGAAGCCCGGTTGTGAGCTTCAGCTCAGCATATTGATGTTGCTCTTAAAAAAAGGCGTGCCCAGGTCAGGACGGATAAAACAAAGAAACTGGATCAAAGAGGCATACCACCCCAAACTGATGCCCCGAAAGTCTTGGGGGGTGGTGCTCGGGGCGGCCCAGGCGATGATGCTTTAGCGACCCCAGGCGACGATGCTCCGGCAGTTCCATGCGATGCATCTGCAGCGGCCAAACACTATTATGCGTTACATTACCCGGTCCCAGGTGAAGATTCTCCGATGGCGCTCAAATGACACCAAGCGATTATGCTCTAGCAGTCCCAGGCGATGACGCTCCGACGACACCGGGCAATGGCAAGCGGTGAAACTCCAATGCCCCGAGGAAATGGCACCCCAACGTCTTCAAGTCACGATACTCTAGCGGTCGAAGGCCATGATGCTCTAGCAATTGGGATCATTGTCTTCTCCGAGGTATGTCTTTAGTTGCATGTTTCGGTTATACCTTGAGTAGTCTCCTTCAGATCTTCGAATGTGGCGGCGTCGAGGAAAGAGGTGCTATCGATTACATCTCGCGACTAGGCTTCTCTTCGTCGTCGTCGTGGCAGTCGATTGCGTTCGTCGGCAGGTGCGAGGACGGCGGAGTTTCCAGGGAATACAAAGTATACCTTAAAACGACGGTCCCATTTGCTGGGTGGCAGATACAGCAGACCCTGTTGATCTTGCTAAAACACGCAGCGTTCTCGTTCCTACGCCGTGCCTCCCGGCTTTGTAATATATCGAGGTGCACAACGAGTGATGGTAGTCAAACGTCCTTGGAGGCAAGGACCGTTGCAGGTTTCGTTCGGCTTGGAAGGTATCGATATTGAGAATGGCGTTGTCGGGCCAGGACATGTCAACACAGATAAGAGTGTGGTACAACAGGCGGACATGCCACCCTGTATCAGCTCAGCCAGGTTCACGCTCGACACAGCTGTAGCACTTGTTCCTATTTATCTGGACTGGTAGTGAAAACCCCTGCTGTGCCCGAACAAGGTCCGACACTAGAAGTGGTAACCTGGGGTAAAAAACTACCAGGTACCCCTTAGCAACGGCGCGGGCGGCTTGCATTCACTAAAGCTCGCGAACGAGCACCACAAGCGGCTTTGTTCCACCACCGAGCCATTTTGATCGCCTAAGACGACGCGAAACTCCACATCTAAAAGTATTTCGATCCACTGTTGTTTCCAACTGTTGTTGCTCTCCGGTGTCTCTGCTTCCATAAATTTGTTTGCACACATATTCTAGCTGAAGCACCAGAGGCAGACATCACCTATGTACCGTTGCTAAAGCGAACTACAGAGTTGTTTTCGCGCGCATTTTCGATCAAATTTAAAGACGTGCTCTTCTCAGTTCGCCGCTTGTTTCTACCGATCGGTGTAGCACGTGCTCGCCGCTACTTCATGACATTGCCGCAGATAGCCGAAACAGCAACTAAAACAGCGGCGCTTACTTGCTTACTATGTGGAGCACCACACGACGCCCGACGAACCCAACGGCTTGAACGCCCACATACCATACCCGACCATATCGGGGTAGTGCTACGTATACAACCGGCTGTCGCCAGGTGTTGGTGATGCTATACGGTCGACTATCTCACATTGTTCGACGTGGAAGGTGTCGGACAGGACGGCCATGTCGCAGAATTCGTTCGCCTCGCGGTAGGCGGCAGTAATAGAGTCCACAATAGTTGTCTTGCAAGTCCCGTTCTCCACCTGTTATAATACGTTGTTTGGGTATAACAAGCGCGCGTCTTGACTGACCCAAACCTTAGCTATCGGTCAGACACGCCCCCCGTCCGACGGTGTTGACGAGCTTGGTGGCGGGGAGGGCTATCGATCAGAGGAGTGGTACGTTGTCGTTGTTTGGTTGTTTGCCCCTGTTGCATGGCTGTTGGAGACGTCAGCCGGCATGGATAAGAGAGCCTTGCGGGAAAGACCGACTGACAGGATGCATATTTCTAGGTTTGACGAAAGTCAATGACACTCAGTAGCTGCTGTAGGATGGTAGGAGAAGTGCCTTTCAGATCCGATGATGTGTTCTGCTTCAAGAAGCTAATTTGATAGTACGCGTGACGTGTGGCGTGGCTGCCCATTCGCGGGACATTATGTCTACATTTTGTGAAAGACAAAAACCACGATAGCACCGAACGGTAGTCACTCACCAAAGCGAAGCACTCATTGAGAGAATAGCACAACACAGGAGACTCTTCCACAAGCCCTGTGCAGATATCGCAGCAGAACGGGGAAGGCGCAAACGGTGAAAAAGAAGCGCGTCCAACACGCAGGCCACTTGTTCCGACACCAAGGTATCACAATTTCGCCAAGGACGTTGATGACCGCAGCAAATGTTCGGAATACGCGTCGGAACAGGGGAAGTCAACGCGAAAATTCGTTACTGAATGTTGGAAAATAGTAGCTCGGTTAGCGATGGACAGTGGGACCAAGGGTTCATCGACAAAGCGCACACCGCTGATTCAAAATAAGTTTATGGTATTAATAGCATCATTATATTCAATGATTTGAAGCTAAGCAATACCATGGTATGCTACTGCTACAGACGCAAATCACACAGCTTATTTTTGAAACTAGGGCATGGGGAACAACACGTACAAATTGTTTTTTAACGCACCTCCGTAGCAGTCCTGTTGTGAGTTACACTTCATTATTTCCTCCTCGTAAAATGTTTGGTACGGCGTGCCCTGCCACACGGCTACCTGCGTCACATATCGATCGAGCCCAGCCGGAAGATAAGCCTCAACACCAGGCTTTCATGCATCGGGTGTTGGCCTGAAAACCATAAACAACGTCTACAGTGTCGAGATGTCTGCATCGCTCGTTTGGTCGGTGCTTCCCGTTATCCGCCGGGACGGTATTGGGTGCACCTTCTCTGCCCGTCAATTTCGTTAGGCAGGTAAAAAAAAAGTGACAAATAATTTACCATGATTCCGCGCCCCTAAAAAACATTGGCTGAATTGCACGCCCACTAGTTTAGTCAACGTGCTTGTCCTTTAGAGGGTTGGTTTTTGGTGGCCGTGGGCGAAAGAAGAAGTGGTTGTGGGTGATATATTGCGAGAAGAAGAGCAATGAACGGACATCAGATCGATGGGTGGGTGTGTTTGCACATCAACACGAGACGAAAGTAACCACTACGGTAACCGAAATGTCACGAACAAGGTCATGTATTGCATTGCAGGAGATAATCAGGACGAAATATTTTACGAAAGGAAATGAACAAGCAAGGGAAGCCGAAAAAGTGTCAAACGCACAGGATACTATACGCAGAACATACAACAGCCAGCCAACCAGATACCAGCGTACCGTGCAACCCGACAACTAGAAACAGGCAGCGCCAAATGAGCTGAAATGTCGTGAGCGTCGGTAAAGTGATGAACAGTGGTCAGTGGAGAGGTCGTGTACATCTAGGGGGGGTGCTAAGGCAAGGGACCTCGAAACTCGAAAATTTGAGAGGGCGACCCTTTTGTAGGCGAAGCGGACACGAACACCACACACGAGCACGTTTTTAATGCTGCTCTGGAGAGAGATTTTCCGGCCTAAGGCCTCTAAAGGAATAGATGGCGTTAAATATTATCGACTCGCGACCTATTCATCTCTCCTCACATTAGCACTGCCTTCTAACAAATACCAGGGTTGCCGATACAGAAGACAACAAAGGGGGGACTTTGCGCATCATCTTGCGGGGAAAATCAAGACGATCTCCCGTAAGGACATTTAAACAAACAAAGACCACTGCTATAACGCTCGTGGGTGCTACCTACCCACCCACCCACCCACCCACCCACCGGTGAGAGGGAGAAAACCACTGGCAACCGCTGCAGGTAGCAGATCTGTATCGAAGACAGTCACGACTGTGGTGCACCCCACATGCCTCGTTATTGCCAACCGGTGTAAATATGATCCAACTGCTGCAGCCGACGATCGATTTTGTTTTCTGATAGACCTTTTCTTGAAGGAAGTGCACTTACTTGGTTGTGTGAAATTGCACCGTTCCTTAGATCGTCCACGACGAAGGTCTTAAGTCCGGATGTCAGCACATTTGGACAGACGAATAGACAGCGAAGGGGCGCATGGTTAAACAAACAGTTGGATATCACATGTACTAGGAAGGACAACGATCAAAGTCAAACACTTTTTTGCTCGAGCTACCGATTGTTCAGGCTCAAGCTACCACTGGCACGCCTACCGTCTGATCGGCATTTGGTACTATTAATAGGTGTCGTCGACTACCACAGCCATAGTTGTGTATTTTCCTATTTGAGTTCGACATAGAATGAAGGTTAGCCGTTCTCACGATAAGGCTACGAGCGCTTACGGTCCAGAACGAGGACTCACTCTTGCCGCTATTGCTGACGTTTCCTTTAATGTTGCGCTGTTATCTTCAAACGTTAACACGATTCGGCCGATCCTTGGCCTTAGGGCGACCAAAGCCTCGAGGCCCCAGATCATTGCGGTACACGATCATCTCACACAACACCTCCGCTGATCGCATGGCGTGCATTACAACACTAGACTACTGCGGCAATTGTTTGAGCAGACTGAGCGCTTGAAGTTCGTAGCGATAGTACGCACCCGCTTCTCCTGCCGCTCTGCGGAAAGAAATGAAGCCAGCTGGGCCGTGAAGGAAGCCGCAATAACGAAGCACGCAAACATCCATCCCGTCGTAAGAACGTGGCTCTCCAAGGTATATGGTTCGTGAGCCATTTGGTCCATCAGCAGAGCGCCCGTAACATATGTCGATATTCCCATTCCCTGCAGAAGGCAAACAGAGAGGGAACGAACGGCGAACACAATGCGCTCAAATGCTTGCTTCGCCCAGAGCTTTACATCGCTCTAAACAGAACCTGCGGAAGGGAAGCGATTTGACAAGCTCTCAACCTAAAGCTCTTGCTCGGGAAGTCATTATTGAGCACATCATGGTTGACATTCTACAATTCTCTTCAGTGACGTACGAGTAAACTCTAGGATAGATTGCCGTTTCCTTGGGCAATTTTTGGGCAGTAAGGAAAATACTTAAAAAACGTAAACCTTTCCGGTGCCATCAAGAATGAACATCTTAGACCAAAATAAGTCGTGTCATGATCGTTTAGCCTATCATCACAATTGTTCACGCTTTAACTTTGAATATCGTGTCTATCATATGATTTTCTGGTTATCAGGGAAAAAAAAACACTGAAATTGACCGTTTGCCATCCTCATCGAAACCTGCCTTCCAAGGGTACAGCTAAAAAAACTCGAAAGGAAGAATAATACGCGAACCCGAAGTTTCGTTTTTACTCAGGGCACCGTTTGACCCAAACGGCGTGTGATCTGTTACCTGGGTTCTTTCATTACAGCCACCAGAACCCACCAAAAAAAGAGGCCCTTTTCAAAAGAAAACCACTACGGTAGTTCGTCAAGGAAATCATTGTGGTAGGCACGGGTTAGGTAATCACGTTGCGGCTCACCTCCAAAGCTTCTCGTCGTCCACCCTTACCGGGGTTCGGATTTGAACGGCCGACCTGCCGAGGTCGGTTTCAAACAAAGCGTTGACGGGGGACGAAAAGACGTTGCTGGTGACAGGAGCGTCAAATATAGATTCTCACATTTATTTGTCGTTGCCCTCGATGATGCATTCGAGCGCTGTTCTCAGTTTGTTGCGTGTTTTTGTTTAAAAACTGATAATAATGTGCAGTGATTGTGCGTGTATTTGTACCACCCCTCCATAGAACATAATCTTCGGCAGGTTGAGCCTGCGTGGCTAGCAAATCTGAAGAAAAATAACGCGAGGCAACAAATATCCTGGAATGGTTTGAAAAAGCCAAAACGCCCCTGCCAGCGTGTGTTTACGTACGTATGGATGTGTTAGACCTAGTCGCTCATCTGGTTTGATGGAAATCAACAGCTGCAGTTGTTAGCCGACGTTCCAATCCCAAAACAAAGATAGTACTGACCTGTGGAGCTAACGGCAAGTCCTCCCACCTCGTGAAAGCATTGAAACATATAGCAAAATGGAAAGAATGGCACCAAAAACGACACCTTAGGATGAGCGCCCGACCAAGGCATCGAACGAAGTCAACAAAACACTCCATGGGGACCAGAACCAGGCGCTGGGAGGCCCGATACAATCGTAGGATATATTGGATTCTGTAGAACGATACTTGGACGCTTGCTCACGACAAGACCCACACTTGTATCGCGACGCGGCCTTGCCAACAACTTACGCCGCCAAGTACTCGACATATTGTTTAGTTCATTTTAATTTCATGGCATAGCCGAGATTGATCTTGCGGCTACGTGAATTAATGGCCGACATGCAGGTCGCCCCGGTGGTCTAGTGGTTAACCTCGAATGCTACTACCAGGTATTAATAAGGCTGGAGTCAGGGGTTCAGATCTCGGTATGAATATTTTAATTCTAGAGACACCAACTCCCAAAAGCGCTCTGTAGCGTGGTAAGCACAATTCGACTCTAACCGACTAGAGAAGAAAGTCCTGAATTATTCTCGCGATAGAGGTGAAGGAGCGTACCGTAGAGGGGAAGGGGGAGGAAAGCCTGCTTAGCGACCCAAGATCTGAGCTACGTCTAGGGAGGGAGAAGGATAAATAAAAAGTGCGAAGATAGTAGATGGGATGAGCCAGGGGAACACGCGGATCTGTTTGCCTGACACCCCCTATAGGCCGAGATCCGGATTTTTTATTTTTAGTATTGAAGCGTTATTTTGTTCCCACGTGTCTCTGGCGTCTCGTTACAGCAACGTGTATCTTTCTGTTTCTGCATGTCAGTGAATGCGAGGTGGATACGGGCAACACCTTCATATTAACCAACCTTAACTCGTGTAGACCCGCACCTAGCTATCTGAGGACACACAACTTGGAGTTAGTGTAGGATTTCAGTTCCGGTGCTGGTATTTTTGACTACTACTACCCGTAAACAAATGAGCAGACGATCGCTACTGATTTGAGTTTGCTACACACAGCAGTACATCGCCACATTAAGATTTGACGGCAGACGCGCATACTTAATCGGTTGCGGGGTGGGTCCCGCGGCATTCCCGCAAGGAACTATTCGACGGAAACAAGCAGTGCACCCTGATGCATTGCTGTTTCCACTCCGAATTGGCTGGTTGTTGTGCATCATATTCAATCAGCGTATCTCCCTGCCGCCGCCTCCTTCCACTCTTGTTAATACCTCGATGCCGCCCCTCGATAGGCCAGTCTAGTTTGCTCGTAGTAGATATTGTTCGTACAATGCCAGGATGTAGGCGTTGCACCCTTGTACCGTTGTCGTGCCGTATGGCGTCGAGCACCATTAATACGACGTATTACGACGATAGTCCGCGATTGTCAACTCAGGAAAGCTAGCTGCACCACAATTAGCCTAACTGACTAAAATGCCTCTTGGACGTTCAAAGGCGACCCGTCCTGGAAACAGCGTAAGGCCGAGCCCCCTGTGTCTTCTCCCACCCCCATCACGGGCGGCCTCCTCCTCCTCCTCCTCCTCCGCCTCCTCCTCTTGTTCTTCCTCCTCCTCTGCGTAGTAAACGACGCTGGCGCACTTGCTCCTCGCTGTCCGTTGTTGGCGTGCTCTTGGTGGTGCTCATCGTTCTCTGGGCTGTCCACGGGAACCCACCCCTGTAGCAGAGAACTGCCTCGTGTTTAGTGATCTATTTAAGACCATGGGTATTAGAGATGGTACTCGGCATACGGCAAATACAACCCAAACAGCCTGCAATAGCCCCTGCAGTATTTACATAGGATTTAGTGTAGAATCTTGCCTATATTGGTAATCGCATGGGACCCCATTTTAAAAAAGACTTCCAGTAGTGTGGAATACATTAAATATAGGAAATAGTATAGGATCATGGCTTATATAGTATTTAGTGTGGAATAAATTACATGTAGGAAATAGTATAGGGTCATGGTTTATATAGGAGTTAGTATGGAATATCTTACATATAGGAAATAATGTGGGATCATGGTTTATAAAGGGTTTAGTGTGGAATAAATTTGATGAAGGAAATAGTATGTGATAACGGTTTATATAGGATTTAGTGTGGATTATATTATATTTAGGAAATAGTATGGAATCATGGTTTATATAGGATTTAGTGTGCATTTTACCCCCCCCATGTCGGATGGACGCAAAATGAAAAAAGTGTACTCCCCCCGCCCCTATATTTGGAGCAAAAAATAATTTTCGAAATATGTTTTCAGGTGTTCGCCTGGATAAGTAAAAATAATATAAAATAGCCCGTTCCCGTAAGTGTACCGGTAAGCCAAAAGCGATGGACAAAAGCAAGGAAAGTACCGCCAGACGCCCTCGAAATATGCCAGCGCCCGACGGGGACATTCTGACTGAGACATGGCCCTGTGATGACACTATGATACTTCAGCCAGGGCATCGCGTCTGGGGGTATCTCATGACCATTGGCGAGGCTCACCTTACTCCCATCGAACACCCACAGCATCAAGCCTACGATGAACGTGGATAGGAACAAGGCCACCCAGACACCCGCTTCGAATGGTCGAAACACGTGCCACCACGACACCTGCACGGGAAGGATGGACACACATTCTGTTATGTGCAAAATGGGACGCGGTCGTCGTAGAGCCAGTTTTGATTTTGTTGGTACAGCGGAGGCCCCTCTTTAGTGCTGGTTGAGTAGTGCCTGTTGCTCACTATAGAGCCGGATTCATCGGTGAACACAAATAGAACAACCAGTACTGTAGGTATGCGGAGTAGTGCCGTTTGCTGCCACCGTGTTGGCATTTCGGGCCGGCACATACTGGGACCACCACTTTACTTCTCTACCGTATTGACCATATTGAAGCATTTGCGCCGGTTGCAGTCGTTGGGTCTGTCGCCGGACAAGCGTTGCAGCGACATATGTCAGGTTATAGTGATGATTGCCGTCTTGGCCAGTACCATGCGGAGTGTTCACTGCGCAGGGGACGCCGCGCTGTCGGAATGCACTTTGCCGTATCAATGGGGACTTAGAGGATAGATTCCCGAGATGAAAACGCCTTCCAATGACTGCGGAAATCACTAAAAAAACAAAAAACACAATACAACACTTATTAATACGTAGCACGCTACCAAAACAGAAAAGTCAGAACCACCCTGTCCACTGTGAATACTTATGTACCCACACCATCCTTGAGAACAACCGCAGCAGTTGGTTGCAGCAGCAGCAGGTGCCACGGGAACGCTTCCCGCCAACACGTACATCAGTTGATGACAGTTGCAAAATATCCAAAAACTGTTCGAGTTCCTATTAATAGCAAGATTCACATATTATCATTCGGTATTACGTCGTACAACACACCCGTATAACATACCTCGTATACAACCACGCGATAGGTGAAGGACAGGCTAGTGCTGTAGTATGGGTAGGAGAACGACACGGAGTCCATCCGTTGGGCATTGATCGTGACCCAGCTAGCGACGATGTCGTACGTTCCATCCGCGACGGAAGCAACCAACGAACCGGTGGACACCGAACTATTTGCAACGGTAATGTTGTACGTGAACCCCAGCCGATCGGAGAGAGCCTGGTCAGTTATCGTGGAGGAAAAACGACAACACGAGAAAGCAGAATCGTGTCGTATCGAATTGGGCCGGCAAGGAAGCGGTCGAGGGTTGGGCTTGCGGCATGTGCGCGATCATCTGTGAGCAATGCACCATAATGGGGTAATATATGGACCGCAGTTGATGAGGTCAAACCCATGGTGTGCATCGCACGTCCTCTTGGATCGTTCGAAACTCGGCAGAACTGGCATCTCTGATAAGTTCATAAGGGTCTATGTAAATATTGCACGAGGATGGGGTGCCCTGACAGACATTCCACTACATGCACGCCTGGAGTTGTTGCAACCTAGACACAACTATATGATGTCCCTGGTCGGCAATGCAGGTCCCGAATTGCCTCACAGATGGCAGCACCTGGATCCGGGGATGAGTTCCAAGCCGTGACTATCAGGGCAGAGTTGGCGAGGTTGAAAGAGCGTGAGCGTTCCTTAGCTCTATACCTTAATCGTGACACACAGTGTACGAAATATCTACCAACCAGGACGGCCCAGTCATTCGGTCGCGTACATCAAGGTGTGCTAATACTCACAATCGTACGCTAACGTGTTGGGCGACCTGTTCGGTGCTGTTAAGCTTGCTGATAGACGGAGCTCAACTGCGCACTGTAGTTGTCTTTTTCGGGGCGCGTCGCGGTGTGAACTTGCTAAACGCTTAAGTTGCCATGTTCACACCTTAACAAGATCCAGGGAGATGCCCTTGTAGTCGCCGTTCTCCGTCTCTCGCCCAGTTATTATGGCGAACGGCTCGGCTACCTCTTCGGTAACGACCTGGCCCAAGAGTCCAAAAAGTAGGTGCTCACCGATGAAGGGCATCATGTCGTTCGGGCGGGGCGGCAATCTCTATGTTGCCGGTGTATTTCGCGGGACCAGAGGCCAGAAGCCCTCTGCTTCAGCTGCTCAACTACGAGAAACCTCGACTACCCACTTTGTAAATGCGCGCGACTAATCCACGGCCAGCCTTCTCGCGAATCAATCAAATGCTCCAGAACAATCGCTGGATTGCCTTACAAAACAATGGACACGAATATACACGCATAAGGCTATACACACGCCATATTGCACATAAGTCATACCAGGTATGCCATACATATACGTACCAGTCCGAGCGCCCCACCTTGAAATGCGCGCCACTTATCGCCGGTCTGTCAAACGGATATGCAGTCCCTCCCGCCGGGTACGTCTGGCTGTCTTGGAGTGGATTGATCATCTGCAAGATGAAAGTCAACGAGAGTAATCCGATGAAACTAGAGTAAAGTATCGCCTCCAGGTGAGCCGCACACACCCTAGGCTGCAAGAGATACCACGCGTGAAGGCAACAAGTATCGACGCCCAACCAGCGCAAGTTACGCCTCGCTGGGTCATGAGCGAACGCAGCCCAATGCAGCCAACCACGCCGATACAGTTCTATATAAAACTAGCGCTTCAATTTTCAGGACGGAAGGCACAGTGGGACGTACGAAACACCTCCTTAGGATGGACCAAGAACCTGGATGGGGACCACTATCCCAAGAGCACTGTACGGCACCGGGATACACACAACCTTCACTGTCAACAACAGCGCCGAGAATTTAGTCTGCCTCAAAAACGCGGAGCAAGTGGCCTCCTCAAGACTGCGAAGGCGCTTGTAGGCCTAAACTCTCCCCTCCCCAAAAACTGCCTTAGCTCCCCATCTGTCAGATGTGGGCGACAATAAAACGTGCTCTGTTCAAGCCATCGCCTACCTACCTCAAACCCTGCCGCGTCGTCGATGTCAGAGCGATCTTCGATTCGCCAGGAAAACAAGGTAGCAAATGTTGCCCCTAGAGACGCATGGGCTTGCAAGTTTAGGGCGCAGAACGTGGTGCCATTGACATCTCGCCATCCGGAGCCTGCGGCGCCTGCACCGTTCGAAACTAATTTTTCCCCGCCAATAAATCTGACGTTGCCTGTGATGCCTTCAAACTCCATTTCGAGGATAGAGCTTCGGACGGTTTCTCCCTGTTCCCATGGCCCTCCAGTCTTGAAAGGGCAACTGCGACGGTAAACAGTGGAAAACGCTCTGGTTTTTTAACCAAAATAAATCCAGGTATCTTGTGTAAGCGTGAAGCCACTGACTGTGTGCTGGCGTACTTCCGGCGGGAACAGGATGCTTGCCGTGCGGTCATTGCCGTGCATATGGGGGAAGGGGGGCGTGTCGTCTACAGTATTGAAACACTGGGGGGGGCGGTAGAACGGATGAACATGCTTGCCCTGCAAGCTAGAACTGCATTCTTGAACATTTCTGGTATTTGCGTTGCTCCGCCTACCACCGCTCTTGGTGTGTCGTACCTCTCAGCCTCAAACCCGCGCAAAGACGACCACCATGCGTTTGCCGTCGTCTGCACCCCTCCGATGCCGCCCGCAAGGGCAAATACGGCATCGTAGGTGTAGGCGAGGAGAGGATCCAGTCGACCGTCGGGCGTGAGAGTGCCAGGACCGGCTCCCGGGTACACCTCACTGCTTAACGCCTCCCATCGTTTCGTAAGAGCCTGGATTTGATCCGACCCTGGACCTGGGAGGTTGCGCGGTGGGGCAAGGGAGGCGTTGGATGTGTCGGTACTCAAGAAACCGGTTGTGGCCGACCTTTGCATTCGCATTCATAAGAGGGGACGCCTTTTTTCGTTTTGGCGGAGCAGTTGCCCATCACCACTGTCACAGAGTGCTGGAGTGCATGGAAGGGATGAGGAGATCAGCCATTGACATGATACGGCGCCAGAACGTCTACGATTGCCAACGGTTAGTGCCAACAATAGTGTACCATAATAATACTATCGCGATTAGTTTCAACTATTTTATTCGTATGTGCCTTCTTAGTGTGGCAACTTCCTACCTACAGAGGGTGTAGATAAAACTTAATTGTTCACTAACAATCGTAAACGTACATGCACCGCCTCCGTTAGGGAAATTCAAGACAACTTAGGTTTCAAACGAACTATCCGCGGGACCGCCGCCCGAACGCAACTTGACTGGGGATGAGCTACTATCATGGTGTACTGCATTTGGCGCTAACCAAACATACGAGCAAGACGTTCGGCACGTGTTGGCACTACGTATACAATGCGACGCGAGCTAACCTTCGATCGGTGGGCACGCCCGGACGCCCAATGTCCCTCTCAGATCATAGGCGAGCTCCGAATCGTGGTAGGTATCATTGACGGTGAATATGCCATCCATGACGACCTCGCCGTTGAGGTACCACTGTGTGTTCTCGTTTACCATACCTACCTCTCGAGCCTGCGCGGTGCACGCGCCATAGCGGCCGAGAAACACCGGTAGGGGGACGAGCGATTATAGTTTGTACACGTTCGACGTCAAGACATCGGTTTAGCGCATCGCTGGGGTAGCATACAGCAGATGGGGTTAGGCTTATTTCATAGAGTATTTCTCGCTGGTAATGACATCACGGCTGTTGTGCGATAGGACTACATCACATGTTGCCGCCACTCGTACGCGCGCCTAAACATGTCCGTGTAAGTAGCGTTTGATTCACCATTTAGTTTTAGCAAATCCCAACATCGACATTTAAAAAACAAGTTCTAGCTACTGACCTATCACCAAGGGGGCACATTGAAATCTAGACTTTGATGTACATGCGTATATAGCTGGCGTGTAGATCAAAAGCCGAGTCTCATAACCTGAAATAATGATACGTGTCAAGGCTCTGTATCTATGAGAAGAGACGCAGAAGTGGCCACAAGTAACTGTGAAGAACGCTAGACGTAGTCTACGGGCGGTTGTACTGGCCGACTGCCCGTCCTATGGCAGCGTTGTTTCGTGCTTGCGGGGGCAACTTAGCTGGCCTACAATAATATCACCGTTCCGATGGAGGCAAGCTGACTGTACAGTGTGCCGAATGACCAGGACGGATAACACCGCAATCTCGCCGCACATTGAATTTATCCGACATCTAAGATTGGATACTCAGGATATTCGTGCGTGGTGACTACACGCCACCTAGATATGTGCAATATGTACCCCAACGTCCATAATATAATAGGCATATACTGTAGTGTAGGTGAGAGTGCTAACAAGATTGGACCAACGCCTTCTTGCGGCGTGGTAACCTGGTTTCAAAGATGCTGTCCACATTACGGGAAGGACGAATATCTAACGGTTTTCATTTTGCTCGCGGGTATCGCTGAATCGGTTCTAATACACTGTACGCCAATATCAACCTCCCGATCCAAGCATGCCCCATAAGTCATACGGCGCTTGACACTAGTAAACTGCCAACGGTGCCTGAGCTTTAAGCTAAAAAATCCTGTCTGCTTTCCTTCTGGAGCACCTGCTCGAGAACGGATCTGACGAACACCCCATCGTGGCCCTCGGCCAGAAGAACGAAAATGGACGCGTCCTTCTCCTTCAATTTTTCGAGCGCTGGTCGGTAGTCCGTTCCTTCTGCTGATTCTACCGGTTTGCTTCAGAATAGTGCATGTCGCAAGAAGCAAGCAAACGAGGGGTAGCAGATTGGTACGGTTTGCAAGAATTGACCAAAGGAGGGGTATTGCAGCGTTTTAGACATTCGACAACGAACAGAGACCCGTACTTAACACTTGCCCCGTCTCAGAAGGGTTTGGTCCATAGGGACCCTGCAGCAGTGCACATGCGACATGTTGTGTTTTTATCCTTGAGCATGCGCCAAAACCCTGGTAGAGCGGCAGGCAGGGGAAGAAATTTGGACCGTCAATTGTGTTAACGGTGTGGCAGCGACTAACCTACCAGGCACGTACCCTACAAGGCACATTATGATACGGCGATTAACAGGGTGTCATTTATTGTACGAAGCCCAGCGCGGCACCTAAATAAATACGACGATGACTGGTACATCGCCATAGTGAGTGTTCAGACGTCCTGTTCTGCTGGGATCAAAGACGCTGATGACAGTGGCAAATACACCATACCAGTAGTAAAAGCCAGCAACGACACAGATCTTCCTGCAAGCGTACACCAAAGGATGACTTCAATGCATTCACACAGACGGTCGAATGTACTAAGATAGGGCGCACGCAGGCCCGCATCCTACTCACGTTGAGGCGATATAGATCGTCGATGAGGCTTGACCAGCGGCATTGTAGTCGACGTTGATGCCGATTGTGCTCCTCGCTGCTCGGACGAAGGCTGACGCGGCAATAGGCCCGTACGCGTCGTGTGGGTAAATCAGGGAGACGCGCTCGGTTGTTTGGTGCCTGGTGGTTGCATAGGAAAGAGAGTGGCATGGGTGAGAACTTGATATTGGTCGCTTTTTCGACGGCCAATGGCGTCTTTGGTGCATTTGATGTTGGCGTAAAAGGTCTCATCTTCGTGCAAAGAGATACACACGACTCAGAAGCTATACAGATTGGTGACAGCCGACATATGTCATCCTTTAGTATTAGCCCTACGCAAACTGCGCACGAGTTGTGTACAAATTTATGTGATCAAGACTCGAAGCCTCGGTTGGGTTTGTAGAGTCTGCTGTGTCGCGAACATTGGACCAGGTTCGACGCCATACATGTAAATGAATCATACTACAGTAGGTTTAACACACATCTCACCAGCCACGGGCGTAGTCCCGCTCTGTCTTCATGTCAAGAATGAGCCTTGCCAACGCTTTCATCTGATCGAAAACGTCCGGTTGGACCCCGAACAGATAGCTCGGCCCTGCACCTAGCCCTTGTGCCCCCGATGCCAAGTATGTAGCAGCCCGAGCCGCGGAAGCGGATGGGGTAACCAGCGGTAAACCCAAGAAGCTGTTGGAGGTGGTCTCGAGTAACGACGCTTGCGATGACAGGATCGGACCAACTATCTGACGGGCAACAACAAAGAGGAGCGAGGAGGGGGGGGCCTCGTGTCTTCACCGGGTGCTTGTAACGGTTACAGGGGACCCCTTAATGCACTTTACAAGCGGATTTCCCGGTTTTGAAGGTCTACTAAGAGTTATCCACGAGGGTCGTGTGTCTGTGTGTGTTCGTCGCATGAAACCGTTATTTCTACCCATCGACTCCCGTTACATCCATCCTGTGTCCGTGCTGATTCGTCACCTTAGAGAGATAGGAGCCTCGCGGTACCAAACGAGGGCATCGTTTCGCAGCATAAGGCGCGTACCGTAGTGGGGAGGGGGGAGAAGGGCCTGCTTAGTGACCCCGGATCTGAGATACGTCTAGGGAGGGA
>JBBMKB010093286.1:0-11057 GCA_037833945.1 Alaria marginata
TTGTTACTTAACAGCTCGTAAACGTTTCGCTGACGTGTCGCATGGTGTTGCTCGTACTCGTTTGAGGTCAGAGCTCGGTCCCTTTTACCAAGCAGACAATATATCATCAGCTAATAATGCCTTGACAGAGACTCTACACATATACATGTACCGTGAAATAACAGTATAATTTTGGCAATGTATATTTTTACTTTGTTCTGTTGTTTGTGATCACATACCACAGAGTCTATCTATCAATTT
Organism: Alaria marginata; assembly: GCA_037833945.1. Lineage (NCBI taxonomy): Eukaryota > Phaeophyceae > Laminariales > Alariaceae > Alaria > Alaria marginata. The sequence goes on from JBBMKB010093286.1 coordinate 241, forward strand.
CCAGGATGCGACATGGGCACGGACACCGGGTGTGCTGGGTGTCGATGTGTGGCGATAGCAATTCCATGTGAACAAGACTCACACATTGCCGGTACCAATTTGACATGGAATATATATTATATACGTATACTATGATATATACTATACTGGTTTTTATTATTATGCATTGGATACCATATTATTTGTGATTCGGTGTCCATACATATGTGGTTATAATATAGATGGAAGCAATGAGCCTGCTTTTCGACTGTGAACACCCGCCATGCCATATGATACACCACCCCGTAATCTACTGGCAGCAGCATGCCTGCGTTGCCTCGTTGCCTCAAACAATACGCCCAGAGCATGCGAACAACCCAACGCATCACACGCAGCGGACGGGGGTCTTCTCTGTGTACTGTACCAAAAAACGAACTTGGAACCGAAGACGGAGGTTTCGTCGATGACGCGTTTATGACCTTAAACGCTTTATTAGTGGTACTGACTGCGCGCACGGTTTTTGCGACAACCTATATCCTAGGGACTAGCTCATGCGAGATGTTTGTGGCAGGACCGGACCCGTATTGAGAGATGGTCCAACCATGATTATTTCGACCTCTCTGGTTTTTGACTGTCACTCTGGACGAACATATATGCAACGTCGGGGCTTTAACATCAAAACAAAGTGATCCTTACAATACGCTCCAGTGGATTGTATTTTTTATGGGCTACTGTATCTGTTTCTCATTGTCGGGGAACTTGCCAACAGCCCACAGCTTGGCAATAACGAGTGTACTGGCATGTTGTGTCGATATTCAGTTTTAAAGAAGATTGTTCTTTTTCCTCGCTGAGAGCAACGACCACATCAACGGCGGATATACCGTGCACCCACTTCCAGAAACGGTATCAGCGAGCCCACGCTAATATTGACCACAGGAACTGCTTAAAATACATGTTTTCGTGTCCGTGGAACCGACCTAAAGACTGACACACAACACCCGAACCAAGAGACAACCATCAAATAAATGCAAAGAACGGACTCAAAGCATTCTGTTCGGCAAGCTTTCTGAAGCCTTCAAGACAACAAGCGAGGAGGTTACAGCAATACCCACCGCATACAGCATCAACAGCAACAGGTAACAGAGCGCCTTGAACGTTGGATGATTTGTTGGTGCTTCGAGCATGGGTCTTCGTTCGCTTGGTTGTCGGTCATGATATCTAGATTCTGTACAGCATCAATCAATCGCGGTCTCTGTTCGGCTTGCGCTGTTCGTGCCCCCGATGAGAATAAGAGTGGGCGTTGAACATGTTGCTTCGCTGCATCGTGTGACACGTCCAATCGTGTCGCCTTCGTTTCGAGATCCAAGAGTGTTAGTTCACGTATCAGGTGTCTGCCTTTTCAGAGAAACTTGCGTGCAGTTGCCTAACATGCTAACATATTGTACGCATTGATTGGCACTATATCCTCGGGGTCATTTTGAAAGATACGGCCCATACGAGTATATGTGCGTAAATGGCCCAATGATGGAGCTTTTGGCATCAAGAGCTCACTGCAGGACTATAAGTAGTACTGATAGTACTACTACAATATGTTTTCTTCCACCTATTAACAGTATGAAATACTACAGTTTCGCAACACCTTGTAGAAAACACAGCAGTGCGGGTCGACCAGGCGAGAGTCGTAATAGAGAACAGTCCGCGAAAAGCCAACGGCCTCGAATTTTAGGTTGATAGAAGACAGTGTCGTTAAAACAAAAATTATGAATATTCCTCCCCAGCTGTGAGATTGAAACGTCGGACTTTATCGTTGCACCCTGCGTGTGACACTGCAATTACGTGTGCCGAGAGGTGTATGGCCTCGTGAAGGATCTGGATCAGAGTGGTTTCTGCCATCTGATGCATCTCCATTTCTCGCTTATGTGTCGTTCCGTGCGGAGACAGGGAGTGGCAGCCCCTCCATTTTGGCCACAAACTACATAGAGCCCTTGTCGGTACAACTTTGATAGTGCTGTGCCACGAGCGAAAATAACGTATGTCATATGTTATACCATATGTGCATATATATTTATGTATTGAGTACTAGAATAGTAGTATCAATGCTCGTGCTGTGAATACATAAAATATTATTTGAATGTGGTGACATGCTATAAGAGCGAAGCCAATGTGACGCATTATATATGATATTACAACGGCAGTATTCATAGAAGCCAAACATTTGGCGAGCGCATCGCCGTTTCGTATCATGCACGCTGTCGCTGAGTTGATCTTGGTGAGAAACACGAATAAAATACATACTTACCTGGTATACGCCGTGATATCTGGTACCTCGTATCGTCAAACCCCGCGGAAACAACCCATCTTGAACATCAGTCTCGCCGGCTGCCCAACCGGTTTCTCCCACGTACATCGAAAACAAGGCATCAGGACGTCCAGCAAACAAAGAGCAAAAGCTGTGTTTGTGGCGTGGCCCCCTTCCCCCCCGGCCCGACTTCCTACGTACAGTACCGCACACGTATTATGCCGTAAGCCACGGCCATCGAGCCTTCGCTCGAGCACCCTTAGCCCTAGGCAGTTGACATTACCATCACGGTATCCTACCATAGTTACGCTCCACGATTGTCTTAAGAGAAGGTGTCCTTGGAGTGTCAACCAACTATATTGACGTGCCCAATGGTGGTGGTACTCATACATCGATCCGGCATTGATTCACTGGCGCCGGCGAGACCCACATACAGCTAGGTTTACTGTGTTTCAGTGTCCCCAAGTCTCGTGATCGCCCATGTGGCCAGTTCTGGTGTGTCGAGCGTTCGAGCTTTCGCATTGTGTTTTTTGTTGTTTCGGCGCAAGTTGGATCTATTGGTTATATCGCACACATCGGCACCGGACGCAGGTAGCTAGTACGTACGCGTTACACATGCAAACGGTTTCAACAAAAGCTCATACGACTCGAGTGGATTGGAATTGACGCTACTTTTCCGAGATAGCCAAGGATAAGAGTAAACCCACCCCTCCCACCATTTGGTTGTGTGTACCTCTCATTTCATTTTCCGAGGTCCGCTCCGGAGTCGCAAGGCAGGCATACCTTCCCCCTCCCTACCGAAAATACGCAAAATATTCGACATTATAAGCATCGCGCACGCGCACGCACTAGAGTTTAATACTTTAACTGACGACGAATCATCAATCTATCAACCCTTTCGGGTGAGCCGTGAAGGTTCGAACCCCGGATGAAACATGCACTTCTGCCCTTGGGTATCGTTCAAAGCACGGTAGAGTCAATGGACCAAGTTCGATGAAAACAAGCACCGGGTGGGTGCTGAGTCCTTTGGAGCCTGTCCAGCCGGTGGTATGATGACACACCCCCAACCCCACAGGTGGTGAACACGATAAAGTGCAGAAGTGGTCCTTCTGTAGTGCCGGCGTCTGGTATATTAAACAACCTGTAGAGTCATGATCCCACGGTAGGGGTGCAACAATAAGTGTCTTAGATCCTGAAATGAGGAGGTTAATATCTCACCCAAAACACGACCTCCAAGAAGTTTATTCGCGCAACCCAATCAAACTTTCTATCTACTAGTCCTAAAACCACGACACTCGCAAAATTATCATATCAACCGGTAAATCCTTACTTCAGGAGTTCAACCAGGCAGGAACGTTTGACCCAAAAACGTGCAACCCCTACCGTGGGATCACGCTGTATTGGCAGTATGCCGAGGAGTACCGGTTGACGCTTTAAACACAGGGCCGGTGTTCCCCCGGCTGGAGCATACGGGTACTACAGATATGTTGAATACAGCATCGCGCGCCACAACGCGTTGACGTTTGTTTGTCTCACACCACAGACCCTTCCAACACCAGTCGCATACATGGAACTCCCATCCCCTCAAACACCCAGCCAGCAGAGCGTGCGCTCAGTTAGTGTGTGTGTTATCTTCACATTTATGTTTGCATATATTTCTACCCAACGGCGTGTTTACCAACATGGACAGCATCACACCAAGACCTCTCCGAGGAAATCGGTTCCACCAAATGATGCATCCTCCCACCCCCTGGACCCATACTACTGTCATCTTGATATGCCCAACTGCAACAACATCGTCGGCGCCGACCCTCACCGGCCCGCGGCCGACGATGAGTATTTGTGGAAAATCAATCTGCCACACCCGACGCTAACAGGTCCCCGAGCCTCCCATCGCTACATCACACAGGTCGTATGCTACATCCGTCTGATCGTATATATCGAACTACGTGAGCATTCATTTCCTATACATTCGTTGTGTTGTTTTGTCAGACAATCGCCATGCAGATGTCGGATGACAAGTGAAATCACTATCCGTATGCTATGAGTAAGTGCGACCATCTTCACTGTCTGCGCTGAACTCCGTTTGGACTTTCCGTATGTGGGACTGTACGCAGTTCTCACGCTCTAGATAATAGCTGGGCGTCGGCTGAAGATTGGACGTAGGCACCCAGGCAAGCAGCGTCGAGTTTGACAATATGTCGACCTTTTACCAGATGGGCTCATGGGACCAAGGCCATGACCAGTTCGGGGTCACGTGCTGGTAAGCTTTGGGCTTTCTGTCGCGTTCGTGTATTAGTAAAAGCTTAATCTATTTCACACCCAAACAAAGCCTTGACACGCCCCCCAAAAGGAAACGACGGGGTATTTCTGAAGGCGCAATTAGACAGGGGTCGGACGTATCAGCGCCAAGCGCTTCCAAGTTGGAGGGACTTAGGGCGAGTAGTTGGCCAGGCGTACAGAGCACCTCCCCCTCCAGGGCACGTTTGGATTATATAGAGGGCTGTCAATTGGAGCCGTAGAGATGATCGGGAGACCCAGTCATGTTTTGCTCGTTTGATGTATTCGAGTTTGCGGCCACAGGTCGATTTTTAGTGTTCGGGCCACCGTCCAGCTATGGAGGCTGTGTGTAGTGCATTCATTTTTTGTCTTATAAACTGCAGTATCACAGGCCTTACAAATACGTGTCGGTGCGCGAGGTGCTAATGACGAAACCAGTCAGGTCCTGTCGCGGGGGGTGGTGTGGTGTGTTCCATTCAACATTTTGTTGTGCCTGCAAGAGGGGCACCGGGTTAACTCAGAAAACACCGCCGCAATGGTTGACCGGAGCCCGAAGTACGAGTTTTCTTCAACATTCGCGATTGCCTACCATGTTTCTGTTGAGGTCTTTTTCACGACTGCGGGACATCGCTGTGAATCTTGGAGGACTCAATCCGAGGTGTGAGGACGACCGGCTTGGATTTAGTAGACAACACCGTTTTCTGTGTGACATGTACCGTAGGTGATATCAGTCCATTATAGAGAAGACGCTTGTGAACGGTGGAAAATGTTTATCCTGGTGCGGCGACAGCCGGAATTGACAATACACATTACACAATGTAGACAAGCGCCGCAAGCACAATACATCTGGCATCCTTATCACAGATATTCCCCGGCTGTGCGTTTGAAATAATGTACATTTCCAGGCGACACAAGATCTCACAAGAAACCAGGTACTGCAAACCTTCCCTGGAAGGGCTGTCTTTCGGCACAGATCCAAACGTGGCACGGACAGCGCACTTTCACCCGAATACAGCGTCAGTCGCGGGAGCATGGCAGCGGTACACCGACGCCACCACCGGAAACCCGTACTGGCACAACACGATCACCAACGTGGTGAGAAGCCGTGAAATATTATTGCTGAGTGGGGGAGCTCACATGTAGGGACCTCCCTTCTTCCAGGATAGTTCCAAGATTTATGACGTAGGGCAGCCATGTATCGGGCTAGGTAGGGCCGGGGGTACAGGTGATAGTTTCCTCATGGAACGGTGTGGATAGTAGCTGGCATACAGTAAATATATACTTCTAGGTGGGGGCGCCTCAGACCAAGGCTACCGTAATGGGGGGGGTTCCCCCATTTTCACTTGTGAAAATACGAGGCCATTTGCGCGATAGGGCCCCTGTCTCACCACAAAACACGCTAAAATAATAGCTAGCAATGCGCGGTGTAGCCAATGTGTAGCCAACCACGCCATCGCCGCCAACACCCAGTGTCACGGAAAGCGAGAATCAAATGGCCTCGGTATAACCTGACCGAGTGTCTCTAAGCCGCTGCATACGAACTGTTCACAAGTGGGGCCACTACCGATGCCGCGGTCCATACTCCTGTACCAACTAACAGCCTTGAAAAATGCTAAACCGTGATGACCGTACAGGTTTAGAGGCGAGCTGCGGTAGACGCAGCACGTTTGGGTCTGTTTTTGGTTGTCAATGACGGGGCTCCTTGACCCAAAAACGTTGGAATACTATTCTTCTCGTGTTGTAAAATTATTGTTTCGTTTACTTGGACCACTGTTTGTTCGTCGGGTGGCACATTTCAACTTTACTTAAATTGAGGTTTCGGGCGAGGTAAATAACTCCTCAAGTAATGACTATCCTCAGAAACCAATTGATGTTACAGCACTACAGTACCACAGCATGTGTCTTTATCCGTGTGCGATTATCAGCCATGGCTTATATTTCTTTCGACGACAGGGAAGGTCCGAGACATATGACGCTGACAACATACTTTATATTGCACGCGTTCTCCTCTGCTGTAAACGTCTCTTCAATTTCCAGACAACGTGGCATAATCCAAACGGGGGTTCGTAAGAGCTGCCCCCTCCCCCCCCCAACATAACGTTTGAAGGGGGAGAGACGGCAACAAGACCGTCGGTACGGCAGCGACAACAGCAGCCAGAAGAGGAGAAAACCAAAGTACGAAGGAGAGTTAGCGCGTGTAACGATCAAAATATCACCTAGATAGGTTACTTAATGTGTAACCGACGGAGGCTCCGAAACCGAACACCTATCTGATATCGTTGAGAAAACGATTCTGTATTTAACACCGCTCCTGTTGATGTAGCTAGGCAATGCAAACGTTCATCGGGTTGCTCTTCCGGGTTTCTCGAAGGCAATTGTTGGGTGGGGTCTAACGCTCCTCAAGCGACGAGCTTCATACATGTGAGTACACCCCTATATTTGCCTGCGCCAGTGATTCCGAACAAACATATACATTCAGGCAGGATATTGACCTGTAGCGGGTTAGGGAGGGGGTGGGTCGTACGGGAAACAGTGTTATGAGGCTACTGTTTAATATCGGAAGGGTAAGAGAGCAGTAGACTATTGTAGAGGGGTTATACCTATGGTAATCTAGGGGAAGACTTTGTAGAGGCACAAGACGATACCGTATTTCTGGAGATGTTTGTGAGCAATTGACGTTGAAGTTCGTTCTGCACATGGGCGAACAAGGAGAAGCAAACCGTTTACCTGGTATACACCACGGTAGTGGAAACGACGACTTTCCAGAGCGATTCGTTTGGCAATGGACATCAGTTCCGCGAAACCATGCCTGGTATCAATAGCATGTTTCGGTGTCTGTTACCAAGTGTCTGTAGCTTGAACCATGTGTCGATGCTTGACGGCCTGTGTCCACGTCTGGCAGCAGGTGTCGATGCCTGGTAGCAGGTGTCGATGTCTGGTACTAAGGGTCGATGTATATCACCAGTAGTAGCATGTGTCATGGGTCGATGCTTGGTAGCAGGGGTGATGGTGCCTGGTGTCATGTGCTGGTGCCTGGTAGCAGGTGTGGTCACCGGATGGTCCAGCAAAGGGAAGGGCTCCCACAGGACACGAAGACGTATATTGGGTTCAGTTACTTGGTTGTTTGCTGGGGACAAAGATGTGCACCGCAGCTGCGCATGAGGTTGGCGGACGGCTAGAGACGATGGCTTTCCAGCACGAGGCTTCAGGCGACGAAGCCCATCTTCGAATCACGATGCCGGTTAGCATGTATGTTGCGATGCATGGTACAATGTGTCCATGCCATTAGGTATGTGAATTCCCCGGGGCCGCTAGGATGGGGGAGGGTTGTCGGAGGACAGGGAATCGTTTCATTGATAACGGTTCGTTGATTGCCGGGAGGAAATACGCACACCACACACGTTAGTGGCATTCTGTGGGGGTAAAAACAACGGCTTTCCTGGTCGAGACCTGAGAAGAAAACCAGTTACGCAAAAACGGAGCATGGTAGCATTTGTGGTGCGTGGTCGTGATGCCGGTTTCGATGCCTATTGCTGTAGAGCGCGTGTTGTCCGGGAGCGGGGTATGTGCGAGGGAGGACTGCCGGAGGATTTAACGACGTGTTTCCAGGCTCGGTATAGATACATGCGTGGTACAACGTAACAGTCTCGTACGTCTTTTGTTGAGGCAGGAATTATGGCTTTTCATGTCGGGGTTTAGGGCGATGAGGTTGACTGTCTCAAAGAAAATCTTTGAACAATGCGCGTTTTTTGGCCTGGGGAGCAAGACGCGGGAGGGCTGCCAGAATATGCGAAGCCTTCAAAGTGTGTTCGGTTGGTTGGATTAGGGGGGGAATGTGTACACCGCAGGTTGTCGTGTGTTTTGTGTATGTTTGCACTCGTCGTCAGAACATGTAATATGGCCCGTGAAGCGTCCCTTGGGTTATAAGAGGCTTGGTTGTTACAGTTTTGTTTATAACGCACGTTTTTCACACATGTAGTAATTTAACTTACTGTAGTGAAATGTAACGATACGCGTCAAGGCGAGTTCATGTGATTAGTTTCGCCGCCTTCTGTACCGGAGCATGACGCGAAGGTGCTGGTCGGATGACACTGACAATACAAGTATCATGTCGATATGTGGTTGGGTGTATGTGTATGTTGTTCCTTGCTCACTGGTACTAGGCTGGAGGCCATCTCCGTATAATATTTACCGTTACACGTGTGAGGCTTTGGCGAAAGAGTAAACATTATATCTTACAACTGGTGTATGTCGTTGTACGAGAGCCAGCCATTCATGCCAAAACTCGACAGAATGATCTTCGGTGTAGCCGAGTTTGGCTCGTTTTCCTGTCTGTTGGCTGTGTGTGCCAATGTTCTGTGTCCGACATGCAGTGGCGTCACTGCAACAAAGTTTTCTGAGGGTACAATATATTTGCCACGGTGGAGGTCGGGAATGGACTGCTCTATATGCCGGGAACTGCGCGCGAAGCCTGCCTGACGCGCGTGTGCCTGTACTTGCGTCTCATATCTGCTCGTGTGGCTCGGTCGGCGGTCCTTCGGTTTGTAATTCCGTTACATATACACCATGAACACGGAGGCAGCAGTCAGCGCTGACTGCTATATAGCCTGGATGTAATGGCTAACATTTAACACTGACGCAGTAAGTTAAACGACGCCCCTTCAGTAGCAACTCAGTACCCAGTCTTCTGTTTGACGGTCACTGTTGGTCCAAAGTGTTCATGTTGTCCATAACCTGGTGTGTCGTTTGGCCGGCCGTCGGCGAGTCATTGTGACGCCACTCGAGGTGTGTTGGTGTTGTCAAATACGTAGTATTGGTCGAATAGGTGGCCTCGAGTATTCCTGTGGTCGGTGTGGGTGTGCTCCTGGTTTGGTGTAAATCGTTGGTAGTCGCCGTCATCAAAAACGCCTACTGAAAGGATCAACTCTACCGTAGGGGGGGGGGGGGGGGGGAGGGGCTCCCTGGTGCGGCTTGGCCGGGGCCGTGTCCTCGCGGCAGCTCCCACCAGACTCACAGAAATCGACGTAGTTCCGGCTGGTGAACTTCCCGCCATTGTCCGTGCGGAAGCATTGCGGGCGCCTCATACTGTTCATGTCGGCGACAAACTCTGCGCGTACGTGATCGTATCGGACTTCTTCTTCATCCCATACGGCCGCATCCACCTCAAAGCGCTATCGACGAACAGGATCAGGTAGACGAATCACCCAATAAACGTCTCATAGGGGCCGGCCAGATCGATGTCCACCGTCTCGATAGGCCTCCCCGCGCGCGATGTCGTCCTTCGCGGCACCCCAGCCCGCGCACCCTTCGCCTCAAAACATCCACGACATGGCCGGAGCACTCCCGTGAGGGTCCTACCGTGCTGCCGAGCCGTTTCCCCTAACAAACGTCCGCTCAAGTGGCCGGAGGAGCCGTGATAGTGATTAATGTCGAGACGTTTTGTAGTTTTTCCCACGGAAAAAGGACGCCTATCCGGAGCAAGTACAGCGGCAGCAGTTATTCCTACGTTTCCGACGGGAGATTCATGCCAATCCGACTCCGAAAGTGCTTGCGCTGCCGCAGCATCATGGCGGGCAGGAAACCGTTCGGGGCACGCAGTGTCACCTTGACCATCCATTAGTCTAACATACGTGAAAACGCTCATGTCTGCCTCCTGCACGCCGGGGGCAGCGGCAAGAGGTACAATTATTGTCCCTGGTTCTACTCCAAGGCGACGCACAGTAGACGCCTCGCACTTCACCGATGGTTTTACATGTGCCTCACATAAAGCTGGGGGGGGGAAACCAGAGTCCGTAGGCACTACACCACTATCGGCCGGCGTGAAACATGAATCGGTAGGTACTACATCGTCAACGACGGACGGGAGACCACTATCCGCAGGTACTACGCCGTTAACCGCGGGCGGTAAACCATTGTCCGCAGTCACTACGTCGTTCAAGATGGGCGCGAAACCATTCACCGCAGGTACTGCGCCATCAAGGGCGGGCGGGAAACCAACGTCCGCAGTTACTACGCCGTTAAGGGCGGGTGGGAAACATTTTTCCGCAGTAACTACGCCGTTAAGGGCGGGTGGGGAACCACTCTCCGCAGGTGCTACGCCGTTAAGGGCTGGCAGGAAACCATTATCCGCAGGTACTACCCCTTCTACACTATGGTGGGAGAAGGGGTGATAACCAAAAACCGAGGGACCTGCTCTATCAGCGCCAAGGGGAGGGGGGGGGGGGGGGTTGAAAAGAGGGGGCAGTTGAAAAGTAAAACA
>JBBMKB010093297.1:0-11055 GCA_037833945.1 Alaria marginata
GAAAGCTCCACCTTCCCCCCCCCCCCCCGCTATGGTATCATCGTTGCCCCCCCCCGCTAACGTGCCGCCGTTGCTCCCCGCCGAAGTGCAACGGCCGTTGTTTTTCTGTTTCGTGCTGTCGTTGTACGCCCTGACGAGTTGGCGGCTTTGGTCGAGTAGCCCAGAGAGGTGGAATGAAGCCACGCCGTGAGCGTGGTGCTTGCCCGCGGACGCTGCGGCTGTGGTTGCCTCGCGTAGAACTAGCGCGTCGACTTCATGGATGTCTCGGGGTCCGGCGAACCTTCAAGGGTTGCAGGGATTTTTGCGCACGGAAGAATCGCTCGATACTTTGGTTGATGAGGGAGAGCGGAGCTAGGGCAACTGATGCGAAACCGTGACGCGATGTACGCCAGAAGAATGCTGACCAGAGCCGTGCACGTATATTGTCGCGTAAGACTCACTGCAAGGTGCAGAACTCACGAACGTGTTCTGGTATACTTTTGTATGCGCGTGTGTTCGCGGAAGCTGATCCAATTTTTGAAGGTAGTGCGCCTCGCGAACGGAGGAATTAGCACCCTTTACCGCTTAAAAAAAACGCCTTTCAACGCTAACTCCTAGTGGTGTGTCTCCGATAACGTGGGATAAGTTTTTAATGCATTAAGAGCGCTCACTAATAGAGCCACAAATTTTAAATGGGTAGAGTCGCAAAGGTGACGTACATACCAAATCGAAACACATGGGGTTTGCAGAGACGCGCGTGGGCATTCTTCACGAGGTGATGCACTGCACCTTACTGGCGGAGGTCCGTCCCCCCCCTCAGCGGCGGCGTCTCCGTCGCCCTTAGCCGCAGCCTTGGGAAGGTGATCCTCCTCGCGGTCACCGACTTGTACGGGGTATCCACCGGCCACCATTCTTTCTAGCCTAAGAATTTTCTCCGATCGTTCTTTCGCTGAAGGGAGAGGATCTCTGCGACCAAGAACGCGCGCACGACAAAAGTAGCATCAGCTTTAGAAAAAACGCCTCGCCCAAACGAAGGGCACAGAAGAAAAAACGAATCTGGATATCGCGGGTGGTGTGTTAAGAAAGTATGTATCATATGACTGCAGCAGTAGTTCCTCTATAGTGCCGGTTTGAGCAGTGCCGGTTGCCCTCTATAGCTCCTGTGGAACCGCTTGGCACAGATGGGAACAACCAGTAGTGGCAGTGTGCGGAGTAGTGCCGGTTGCCGCCACAGTGCGGGTGTATACGGCTGGCACATACCGGCGCTATACAAGGACTACTACTACTGTCGTACCAGGTATAGTACAGGAGGATATACCGCTCCTACGGCGAGATCCAGCTAAGCCTATAAGAGACTGGTATGGTGGTGCCCCCCCGTGGTTCATGCTCAACTCGTTCGATAATGTCTCAGCGTTGCAACCATACCACACGTCGGACAGATCACGATCAAGATCACCTATTACGGGGGACCATAGTAAACAGAACCTACGGTACAGACAAAAACCTATATATTTTTCCTATTTTTACTAACAATATTTGGTCCTGTTTACTATGGTCCCCCGTAATAGGTCCTATATCTGTCGTTGTGATACGTTGTGCAGGATCTGTGTAGTGCATATCCAACCCAGGAAACATGTACTCGTGTATAGATAATTCAAGCCTTCCGGCTCTCTCCTCCCCGGCAACATGATATTATATAGGTTATGCAGATCATATTGGACAGGGGTCTGTCGGCCCTATAAATACATAAGATGTTGGTCAAGTAGTCCTATCCACTATTACGGGGTACCATAGTAAATAGGACCAAATATTGTTAGTAAACATAGATAAATATGTAGGTTTTTGTGTGTAGCGTAGATCCTATTTACTATGGTCCCCCGTGATAGACCACTAGACCAACAAAATATGTTTCTGTGAGTTCAAAAATCTCCCCAGCTTCGTCGTATTTATTATTTTCAAGGTGTGCGCAATAAGGATCTGGTCTGCCCGACGTGTGAAGAATGTCGAAAGGTTCGAAGTTCTTGCATTGTGCGTCACAAAGGGGGGCTTGATGGTGGGCATTCCTTACAGCGCGCTACCTCGTGCTCCATGCTTGGGGTGTAAAAAAACACGGCAGCAAGCCGTGTGTGATCCACTATTTTCCCTTTCAGAGACAGACACACTGACGAGTGCTGCGAGTGTGGCAGGGGCAGTACCTATTTTTTTGTGAGGCTCCTACTCACTTGAGGAACTCTTTCCTCTATATCAACACTTGAAGTTAAGAAAAAAAGGGAAAAGGCCACCCCATGAACAACTTCATGGACGATATCACGTAGTGTGTACCAGGTACATGGTAATGCACCCACGAGGCAGTTACATAGTATCCCGATTGCTGTCTCTGGAAGTGGCCACACCAGAAAATAAATAAATTCGTTCGAAGCTGTCATCCAGATGCAAGAAAGCACGCACAATATGCGGAAGTCTGCCTTACGAGGGGTTCTTAGTAGGATGCAGCTCACCCTTCATGTGCAGCTCACCCTTCATGTGACTCGCCGAACACCTCACGGCGCTTCGCGCTTGGTGCACGCGATGTCTGCCTGGTCGATGAAAACCCGACATGCTCCGTCCCGGCATTGTAGGGATGCGAGGGTCTACGGTCTTATGACGACGGCTATCATATGCAAGAAATGAGTACACCCCCATGAACAGCGTCATGACTAAGACATAAAACAGTTATTGCCGTACAACACAACGACATTGGGCACAGTAGTTCCCCACTTGGGAAGTGCTGTCACTCAGAGAAAGAAATGACCAAAACATGTTATCGACGCGTGCTTCGTGCGATAGAGGTGGCACTTGTCGGCTATTTCGTTTTCTGCATGTCGGGGGCTCCTTAACCCAAAACCACTTACTAGTATAGGAATGTCATTATTCTTGTCTTGGGATATGTTTTTTTGTTTGTATACCTAAGACCATGAGCCTGTCTCTTCATCTATTACGGGGGAACGTAGTTAATGGGACCTACGGTAGGCACAAAAACCTATATACTTCTCTGTTTTTTCTACCAATATTTGGTCCTATTAACTACGTTCCCCCGTAATAGAATGCAGGTTCAGTTTACTCTAAAATCACTTACTAATAGTATAGAGTAATATCATATTCCTCAACTGAGGAGCCACAGAATAAAGTAACACCCCCTCTACCGTATATTGTTAGTAGCGTACGTCTTCCTTCCCCCTATAGCAGCAAACGCGTCGACTTTGGTCACCGGAATGAATTGTGTTAAAGCCGTGTGTGCGCCCCCTCGGTTAGGGGTGGGTCGGTTAGGGGTGGGTCCCTCGAGCACACCGTGTAGACACGCAATACAGCAGATGACACGTCCCCTCGGAAAAAATTTCCCAGGCCTCTTTCTAGACGGCTCGTCTGTACGGGGAAAGCGCAAGCGCCGAGCGACGCGTCTGTATGGAAAATCCCTCGATGGGATATTTCCAGCGACGCCAATTTTTGTTGTTTTGCGCTCCCCTTATGACGCGTGCTTCGATAGACTAGGTATTAGTATAGCACTTTTTGGCTAAACCCTTTTCTGAGTAACGGGGGCTCCTTAACCCAAAATGACTTACTAATAGTATAGGAATGTCATTCTTGTTTGGCAATTTGACTTTTTTGTATACCTAGGCCAAGGGTTTTTTCATCGGGTTGCCCTTTCAGTTTTACTCAAAACGACTTACTAATAGTATGGAGCTCCTCAAGTGAGGGCCCTCAGAAGACAAATACTAATGGTGCACCTGTACCTACGAGCGTGTGTCTTGTCACGGAGAAAAATACACCAGGTAAGCTCCTCGTACACATTAATTCGAGTCTGCACTGGGTACTGCTGTGACGTTTTGATAAACGAGGAGAGGAGAGGAGAGGTTCAGGCGTTTGGTTGAGAAAATCGCCTCGAAAAATCATCGCAGGGGGTATGGTATCTCGCGTGTGATATACGGTACACCTTTGGCTGTTCGATGTTGTCGGTGTCTCTCCAACGCCTCACCTGTCGTGAACCTCAACAGAGAGCGTGGAATTCTCGACCCAATCTTCGAACCGATGCCGATCCATCGGCCCCACGAGGAAAGACGATGTCTGGTCGAACTGCGCTCGGTTCCGCTGTGCCGCCCCCGACGTCCACACAACTCGCGGGTGGAGGGGTTCCCCCAGCGACCCACCCGGGAACGGTCTACACACGACGTAAACCGGCTTGCAGTGAAGCTCGAGAAGTCGGAAAGGAGTCGGCTTCACGTGGCTCTGCAGCGACTCGGCCTCGATACGCACACCGGGAAGCGACGCTGCAGATGTAATGTTGATCGACAGAGGGTTAAGTCGTTCCATGGTCTCTGCAGATAAGAGTGTGGGGTGTCCGCTCGGCCTTCCCGCGGCGCCCTCGCTTGAACCAGGTCGAGAGCCTGGTCGCGAGCTAGATCGAGAGTTCCCTCCTCCTCCTCCTTCGGATGCTTGGTTTGCATCCCCGCCGGTAGCGCCCGCCCCCGCCCCCCCCCGTAGGGACACGGTCAGCCGCATATAACGGATGCCGTCTGGCGCCGCGGCCGGTTCAAACCTCTTGGAAAACGTTGAAAGTTCTCCGTCGCAATTGCTGCCGTTATAGACTCTGCTTGCGTCGGAGGCCCTGCTTGCAGTGGAGGCGGGTCTCCTCTCTTGTGGTGAGGCGTTCCTTATCGACGCTGTGGCATCTTGATTCTCGCAGACTTGACCTGCGTAGACGTTAACGCTACCCTCGCCCGCGAGGAAAGCGCTTAGATCGATCGGCCACGACTCGATGAAGTTGCGACCCGGGAGGGCACTCTCACTCCCTGCGGCTTCGTTGCTTGAGCCGTCGTTGCCGGGATCGCCCCCTTCTTCTCCTCGTCCAGGGGGCTGCACGGTTCCTCCTTGCGTGGACTTGTCGGCCAGCGTGACTAGCATCATCGACTTCTGGTCTAGTAGTAGAGCCACCTGTAAAAGCAGCAGCAGCAATGCCAACAAGGTCAAACGTGAAATACAGTGCCCCTCTGACAAGAGGCCGAGATACGTGATGATTTTAGGCTGGATTTATTGTTTGGTAAATGTTGCGTCCTACACTAATTACGGTATAACAACTGCCGAATTTCTTGCCAGGGTGTTTCCCCCCATGTTTCAGGCGAAGTTTCTTGTCGAGAGTATTCTTATGAGAGGGCCGGTAGTTTGCGAGTTGTTGTTGTTGTTGTTGTTGTTGTTGTTGTTGTTGTTGTTGTTGTTGTTGTTGTTGCTGTTGTTGTTATTCATTAACTCATTCTGCATTAACTCGCATGTAATCAAGCCCGTGGTAACAGGACAGGCTCCAACTATTCTGGAGTGGAAGAATACCCCAGAAAATACAAGTATCGAGTTGTATGAGGCACGATCGCATGTTTGGCGTATTCACCTCGTTGTCGTCTGCCCCTTGAAGCTGATGCACCCTCGTGTACCTCCAAACTGTAGGGTTCGGTCGTGCATTGTCGATGTCGTGCTGTCCAATGATTTGTGTTACTTCCGCTTCAGGGGAAGCTGACGACTTAGACTGCGCTCGCGGCGAAGCGGTGTCTTGGGTGGGCGCGGGGTCAAGCTTAACCCAGGACGAGCCGGGCCGACCGACCGACGGCGTGGTAATCTTGTCACCGTTAACGAACGTATATCTAAACTCAGGCTCGACAAGACGCGGAGCCTCTTCGTTATGAGTCGCGTTGTCCTCACTATTACTACCTTCCCCCGTCGGCTTGGTGTTAGCAGGCTTGGTGTTAGCAGCAGCAGTGTCACCCTCGCCCGACGGCGTAGATCTAAGCGATCGAGGTTCCGCCGCATCTAAAGAAACTTCCAGCTCGAGAGATAGACAATACGGGGCACCCGGCCCTGGCTGGGGGGGTTCTTCGCCGGATTTTGGGCCCGTTACCGAGGCGCCCTTACCCCCCTTATCTCCTTTTTTCGGCGGCATGAGGTAGAGGAGGTGGTGGGAGCACAGACAGCTTCAATGTCGTCGCGAAGGCACAGGTGCACCGGTACGACGAATCATGAAAAATTCAAAAAAAATGTGGCAGTTACAGAACGCCTTACAATACCACCACAAACTCCGCTAATTTGATTTCGGGGGTGGGTTGAACATACCACCGTGCCGCAACAGCAGAAGGAGTGCGCAGTACCCCTTGGGTACGAGCATGACGGGCTCCAACAATCCGCTGAGTGAGTATTGTCGGAACCCAAGGCGCGATATAAGAGGTTCTCTGCCGGGCACCCGCAGTGCGAATCCCAGCCGCGTGGATCTGCTACCAACCCCTTCTGTGAGGAATGACACCTCTACGCCTTCTACGAGTGGGCTTTTCAGCCACCTCGGAAACGAGCCATCGTTCAGAGCAAGAGACGACGGGCAGGGGGAGCTTCATGGCACGGGTGGAGAAGCACACCCCCGAGGTGCGAGTGGTGGTCGCTTGGAGAGCTACCGGGTGACCGCTCGCGACTTCCGGGCGTCGTCGGCACGCAAGACGGCGCTGCCACCCGACCCAACACCGCACCAGGGTACGAGTACATCTTCTGTAAGACGATCGGCGGAGCTACTGGGAGCACCAGCTCTTGGTGTGGCAGCAGGTGAGCGGGCTTATGACCACGCTATCAGCCGGCATCCCTGGTTCATGTTTGGTTCCTGTCTCATGGGCACTCTGGAGAGTACTCGTACAGCGAAAGGGGTATAGTATTTGGCATATTTGCATGTTTACAGCAGCAAAATGTTCATGGATTCGTCGTCCTATTTTTTCTGTTGAAAAATTGAGCCGCGGCCGAGCGGGAACTTTTTTACTTTTTTTTCTTCATTCATCTGTCAAATTCTAGCCACTGCCACCCTCAAACCTATTACAATCAGTAGGGGTACCCCAATAAGGCGGTCTGAATAGGGCGGTATCCCGATATAAGGCGGTCCAAATCGCTTGGCACGACTGGGGAATTGCACTCACAACCTGGAATGAATAAGGCGGCTTCCCTCAATAAGGCGGTCATATTGCTCCGGCATACCACCGCCTTATTGGGGGATCCCTACTGTAATAACAAAACCTCCCAAAATCGTACACAATTCAAGACCAAGTCCGAGTCCCAAGTCCCGAGTCCAGTGCTGGTACAGCAGTAGGGGTCCCACTTTAATGCGGTCCGTTCGAGTGCGGGGCCCACTTTAATGCGGTCCGTTCGAGTGCGGGGTCCCACTTGAGCGCGGTGAAAATCTCTTGTGACCACTTCATCCCACTTTAGTGCGGCTGCCGCACTTCTGTGGGACCGGTCCAACTTTATGTAGTGCGGCAACCGCACTAAAGCGGGACCTTCACGCCTCCACATCACTACGCACGCAACAGCAGCAGCAACAGCAGCAACAGTAGCAGCAGCAGTACCAGCGCACACAGGACAGCAGGTGGTCCATTCGTGGCACAGGCTAACCTCACCGCAGAGTCGGCGAAGGGTGTTTCAAGCGGCGCCAAAGGATGCTGGGGTGGTGGCGCTATCAAAAGCGATCAATGCCTTGAGCTTCGGTGTGCATGAGGCAGCAGCGCAGGGGTCCGGTGTTAACGACACCAAGTTGAGCGACGTTTTGGCTGGCCTCGACCTCTCCCCGGCAAAGATGTCGGGAGACAGGACTTTCAACCCTTGACAGACAGCAGGTTTGCCTTGACATGCTGTGACTGACACGAAACTACTAGGTTTTAGTGTGGAACACTTCGGCCCTACACCCTTGACAGCCATATGTTTTGCCTTGCTTGACAAGTCTCCCGACATCTTTGCTCCCCGGGGAAGCCCCGCAGACAAGGCCGCATTGGACGCGGCTAGGGTGTGGGCAACGGTAGAGGACGAGGAGGACGTAGCAGAGGCCATGCGGCTGGATGAGCGCGACGCGATGACGGGGGGCATTGTCGACTCGATCGTAGAGAAGGGTAACGATTCTGATAGCCAGGGCGAGGACAGCGGTGCTGAGATTGGCGGGGACGGGGGCATCGCTGCGCCTCCGTCTTACGAGCAACTTTCGTTGCAATTCGGTTCCCTCGAGGGTTTTGCAGAGTCGTGTAACAATGACAAACGTGTAACTATCTGCAGAAGGCCAGGATGTCGTTTATCAAAGTCTGTCCTTCCAAACCAGCACGACAGGCAGACATTCGGCAGGTCGGGAGCGCATGACTAGTTCAGCCAGCAAGCTGTAGTTCAGTGAGGCACATGGTGTCGTAGAGCAATGGTGCGCGCAGTCCTCCTTTAAGTATAATACGATATACAGAGTAGTACTGCTGTAGACAGTTGTACTCTGGATTCGGGCGCTGTGCCTGAGGACGGATGAGTGCGTGTTTGGCAGCCGAGCGCTGTCAATCAGTGGTGCAGACTGTGTTATTGTGCAGTAATGAGCATGTGGATAATACAGTAAACAACCTACCGTTTCTCGAAATACGCTGGTGTACAGCAGTGCATCCATCGTACACGGGGGCTTGGTGGCCCTGATGAGTTCATCATGACTGTACCTTGATATCATAGCTCTCAAACACGTTAGTGCGGCCCCCGAGCTATTCAGGGTCGCTTGCGATCTACTGTTTCCCCGTATATCCCATCTGAGTGCAGTACCGCACCCACTTTAGTGCGGTATCGCACTAATTTGAGTGCGGTACCGCGCCCACTTTAGTGCGTACGCACTCAACCGGATGAGTGCGGGGCCGCACTTAAGTGCGTTCATATTCGTATGGCGACCCACCGCACTAAAGTGGGGCCACGACTGTATACCGTCATGGCTGTACGAGTACTGACTGCCGTTGAAGCCAAAATTTGGTACATAAGTGACCGCAGTTTATCGTACGACGTGACCGCAAAATCGGGAAATAATTAATAGTCATTTGCGCGACTCTATACTCTATAGCAAGGGACGGCAGAAATCGGGGGACACGAACGAATTGTCCCCCGCTTTATACCAAAATGTAACTGAAACCTGGCCCATATTTGTTGATGCTGTTTTGTTTTTTTTGTGGCTTTTGCCAAGGCTGCGAAGTGATGCACGAAAACAACACAATTTTCAAGTACTTTATAGTTTATCCCCTTATACGTCGGTGCAGTTGCAAATCCATAGGGTTTCCAGATATACGTGGAGGCTTTCGCCGAGAGGGGATAGGGGCCAGCGGTCACCTGACGGCAGAAACGTGCATGCGACCGACGTGGTGACGGCAGCTGCCGCTCATTACCGGTAGACACTCCCCCCTGGCACAAGCATTGCTGCTGCTGTTATATACGTATCACACGAGTATCATTTGTGTGCTGTTGTTTAAGTATAATACATTTTTTTCCATTTTCTGCTTTGCTTCCCGACTTGCGCCACCGGGGTCGGGGAGTCGAAACCGACCTTGCCACTTTTACTACTACACCCACGTTTTTGGGGATCAAGTCTGCTTCAACGTGAAGTTCGACTATTATTAGGAAACTTCATTTGCAGTACTGTACTTACATATCATACAAGTATACTCGTAAGCAACCTATAAGTCCGATGACCTTTATCCGAGTACTATTAATTGGACACTTTATTTGCAGCACTGTACTTACATACGGGTATACTCGTAAACAACCTATAAGTCCGATGACCTTTATACGAGTAACACGGGTTAACCCCCATATCTGGGTGCGGTTCCGTGAGGAGACGGGGGGCAGCGCGCGCGTTCCAATGCTTAACCTTTTTAGAACCCGAGAATAGCGACCTACAAAGCGAAATGTACGGTCTTGTTACCAACCTTCTATTAATAGGGTAATTGTGCAAATTTACAAAAAAAACTAAGTACACCTCATTGCGGCCGCATGCTGGCCACGGCGTACCCTCTTTTGAGATCCCGTTGGTGTGGTCATGATCACGATTTTTCGATTGTCGGTTGAGTATTGCCTGAGGTATGTACTACTTGTTGTTTGTTCGCGTTGCTTAATTATGAAAAAGGTATAACATCAGCCGTCGACGTATGTTAATAGTCAACTGACTGAGGGTTTATTTTCGGATTTCCCGCACTAAAAACGTCATCGCATTTTACCTGGTGTGAATTTATGTTTGTACTTACATACTTAAATATACTTACACTTATATGCACTCATCTGTTTTTGCTTGTATTTCTCTAGACTTACCTACAATGGTTGATAACGCGCCATATGTTTAATGGCGAACGCCTACGACGATTGGAACACCCCCCGGAAAAAGCGGATAGCGCGAGTATCTATAGCAGCCGTGCGTTGAGATTGCCGAATGCATTGCGCGATCAAATGACTATCGTACGTATCATAGGTGTTGCAGAAGCTGGGGTACGGGGCAGGGTAGACCAGGGAAGAAAGGAGAAGAGACTAGGCTTACCTTGTGTCCCCCGTTCAGTTGTATGATCATTATACTGGACCGAAAGGGCCAAGAGCTACGTGTTGGGTATGCCAGCTGGGTTAAAATCCCGACCAATGATCAATCTCGGTAGTTCCAGACTCGAGCGTTCCCGACATATTGGAATCTCCGACATACGGTCACAGACACACGCGCTTTGCTAGTCAAACTTAGCAATATCATATCGTGCGAAGATCGAATGACTAATTGCTCGGGGCGCGTGAGAAGTCTACCTCGGTGGATGCTTGTACTCGAGCAGGCGGTACCACTTATGGCGCTTGTTGTGGTCGTATAGGCGGATTGTCTGTTCGTCGGGAGTCGGTAAGGTGTGAATTCAGGGGCAAGGCTATACATTCCACGGCACATTATTCGGGCTGGTTCGCACTTTTGCCTATGTCGTTGAGCGTGCGGCTCTACCGCGACGGCCATACCCTCTCGGGTTACAATCGCTGCTCCAGTAACATCGACTGCATTTTTCGTCGCAGAATGATCGATGCCGGTGTGTGCCTGAAAGCCTGTTAGCGCGTGTTTTAAGCCTGCGACAGCGGGCTTATCGTCAAACGTGGAAGTATACCTCGCCATCAACCATCCAAAGAAGAAAAAGTGTTTTCGTGCAGCCATCTCAACCGTTCAAGCTTTGTCTGATTCAATCAAGCCGTCCCTCCCTCCCTCCCTCCCTCCCCCCCTCCCTCCCTCCCATA